>JAJSRW010001188.1:0-46671 GCA_022414725.1 Microglena sp. YARC
CAATATTGTGGACTTTGAGAGCTTTCCCCTAGTAATGAATAACGCCTGGTGGGGCGTGGTATTAAGATGAGCACCGTCTAGCGGTAGGGAACGGGCTGCCTACTTGAACCTGGAACAAAAGCTACCATGGCAGTTGACAGCGACCGCGGACACAATAGCGCATCCGTAATGATTCGAACGCGGCACATTCTCCGTTCAAGGATCTCAGCCATTAAGCCATGCATGGGAAATCATCAGTAGTCAGCACTTGTATGGGTATTTGGACAAGTCCTTGTCAGCATTTGACGCAGAAAATTGGTATTGGGTATTTGGACAAGTCCTAGTCGGAAAATTGGCGGAGAATGTTGGCTATTGGAACAACAGGTGGCAACGGAATGGAGCGGACCGAAGCCATTTAGTTACGAGACGGTTGGCTGACGTGTAAGGGCTCCGTCTCAATCGTCAGTCAAACAGACAAACAACGGGGTGGTAGTAAGGGCTCCCGTCCCCCAGAAGGGGGGGCTCCGCCAATTAAATTGGCAGGCCCAGCAAGTAAAGACACGGGGCATAAGCTTTTCTTTTTCCACTATGAGCAGCAGCTTCCTAGGCAGCTAACCGTAAATTCCCTATTCAGCTTCAACTAATTGCACTCGGAAGCAAGGACAACAGCTGTCCAATCCCGTGCTGAAAATATTTGTGTAGCAGCAGGTGGCTGGCTTGGGGAGCTGCCTAGAAGCTGCTTCAAAGGCCGGAAAAAAAACCTGACAAGGGGCCCGCCCCAAGCAGCTGTAAGTTCGTGCATCTTCATACTCGTACCATGCCTTTCCAACGCGAAATCCCTACTATGTAGTTACTCACCAGGGCAAGTTACAGCGGTGCGTGTGCTACTGCCTTTTTGAGCCCACGCACGTTTCGCGCAGTTTTTTTGCAACCTCTTGTCGGCAAGTCCAGTTCGCGCCTCTTTTGTAACTCACAAAGCGCAGTTTTGTTTCTTTCAAGTCGCTCATACGTTCGGGCGCATTCCACCTTGGTGACTATGCCTTTCCTCGCCCGGCGGCTATGTGATGGTAGGAATGTGTATGAGTGACTCTCCCTTGGTGGGCTTATGTTTCTCAGCTAAGCGGAGTCGTTCAAGACTCTACTGAATTACTCCTCGCGGTAAGATGATAAGATATTATTTTTTCAAAAACATACGCTATCTTTCTCGACACTGCGGATGCGCAGTGTAGCTCTCATTGTGGTGATCGGTTGCCAAACTTGAGCGTAGTTAGATTCCTGTGGCGAAGAATACTATAGGAAGTTTCCTGTTTTGTCTTTTACAACGGTTGCATTGGGAAAGATGAGTGCCACCCGCTGAGGCACATATCCCTTCATACACACTTTCGCAAGACTTCTCTCAAACTGGGAGTACGCTTAAGCTTCAAGCCACAGACAAGATTTGGCCACGTCTAGCGGCGACATCTTTAGCGGCTCAGATATAGACCATACAATTAAGTTAATGATGCTGAGGAAGCTGGCACCAACCTATAAGTCAGTATCTTATAATCATATGTTGTAGTCTGTATATATATATAATGTGTATGGGAACTAGCCACTTTGCTACAATTATTCATTATGATTGAAGCCTCTGTCTATGGAGCGTATGAGATGAGAGAGAGTGATCGTTGACGATGATACACTCGGTGGGTATTGTGATATATATGCAACCACTTCACGCCTCACGCTCTCACGCGCTCTCGCGCGCGATGATCGTAGGATGTGGAGTTTGTCGTAGGTCATACACTGACCTAGACATATCAGGAACCGTCCGGAGACTCACCATGCTGCACGTTTGTTATGAGTCGATGTGAGCACGGATAGAGAAGATACAGCACTCGTGTAGAAGCTAAATTAAATTAGCTCTTCGCATCATCACTCGCTGTGTATGACGTAGCGCAGGAGAGTCTCTGTGTGTTGTGATGTGAATGATATATTGTTATAGAGAGAAGAGCGCGGAGCTCGCACAGGGTACAGTATTATGTGAGATATAGTTATGTTTTTATGATCACACTTGACTTAAGAACGACGCTGGATAGAGTGTGCCATGGTGCGTCTCGCTATGGTTGATATGAAGATGACCAGGGTTGTTCAGCGCCACCTGTACTTCTGTTCAGTTGCCACATGACGCAACAGTGGGGAGGGCCCGGTGCGTCACAGGCACCACGCAACGGAGGGGGGCATGAGGGGGGGGGGGGGGGCGGGGGGGGGTCCCGTTGACCTGAAGGAAGGGTCCGTTGCGTCGAAGGACGGCAGGCTATACAATTGGTTGCTCAGGCTGGGCAGAGCTGGGTGTCTTTCTGCAGTTTTGTTTTAAGCGATTATCCGGATGTATCGCTCAAAAAAACTGAGGAGAAAAACGCCATCGCTATCGGGATTGGCGTAAGCGATGAAAGCGATGTAAGGGCGGATGGCCAGCTGTGAGCTGGCCTAGGGTTGTTCAAGGTGCGACGCTGCGTCGTGCGTCGCAGACACAACGTTTGAAGTCCGGTTGGCGTCCTGAGACGCAACGTGGGGAGGGTCCGCTTGCGTGGCACTGTGGTGTCGGTGTTATCGGGTCGGTGAGGGTCACTTGCTTCTCAGGACTCAGGGCTGTAAAATTGGTTGAGCTGGTTGACGCTGAGGTGGAGGTCCTCCTAAACAAACCCTGGCCTGGAGCTTGGCTACTAGAGTCTCACCACTAGTCACCTGGCCTGGCCCAGGCGCTAGGAGCTGACCTGGCCTGGAACTCCTCCTGAGTACCCTGGTAGTGACTTGTAGATTAAGCCTGTTTTAGTAGCATACCTTTATATGTACGTGCCGGCATTCATATGAATGTTTGATCAACAAAGCGAGTATGAATTATCAATACAAAATTTGCATCATATGATATTGTGTACCGAACAACTGGTAACTTTTTGCCTAGGTCCCAGACTTCCGGCCTCACGATGATATCATATTGCCCGTTCCCTATTGTTAATTATGTCCTTAGAAGCATGAGGTCAATCACATCTAGATTCTAAATCAATAATGGATTGATTGCAACACGGTTTTCCAGCCACCGTCTGGTCTGCTCACACTCCTGCACAGTCTTCTAAGATTCCAACGTGCCCCAGCGCTAGAAGAACGCCGACGAACTTGAACAATTTGTATACATAGCTCCAAGCCAGAAAATTTGGCGGCTTCGCCGTTCTTCGGCAGTAAAAGCGAAAATTACAGGAAAATGTTATGATGTCATGCTGAACCCCATAGACACCAGGGGGCATATAACGGATCAGGCAGTTTTTAAATAGCTGGCCATGCCATCATAAACTACCGGTATATGGCCAACATTATAGGCAGACCATTTACGTATGAAGATAGACAAGGCCACAGGCTCACCGGAATTTTGAACTTGTAGTATTGAAATAACCCCCTGCATCATAGCCATGGCCCAATGGATGGTGTTGGTCCGTGTAAGATCTCAGCTGCTTCTTGTTTTCTCTGGCCTCGTCTGCATTTCCAAATTTGACCACATAAATTTTAAATTTGAATTGTTACTCCCAGAACCACTCCAATAGACCATGGAAAAGGGTATATTGGATATAAATGGTCCATAGCCTGCATGCCCCCCCCCCCCCCCCCTAGCCAACCCCTGTCCACGTCCACTTCTCCTCGCCGCTCATTGGCCACGGCCAATCTAAAGTCATACAAGGCAACCGTCCATGGGCTTTTAGCCCCCTCTCCCCCCCCCCCCCTCCTTCCTCGCCCGTCTTAGGCCACGCAAACCAGTCATGGGCATTCCCCCCTTCCCCCCTCCCCCCCCACACACGACACATCTCCTCCTCCCTCTGCCCGCGCTCCTTGGCCACGCGTGCAATCTAGGTCCAATGCCGGCAAACCGGCTCCATCGGATTGATCCCCCCTCCCCCCCCCTCCCCGCTCTCCCCTCTGCCCCCTGGCCACGGCGATCTAGGTCGTGCCAGGCAAACCGGTCAATCTGGCTTGATCTCTCCCCATCCTTCCTCTGCCCCGTCCTTGGCACGGCAAATCTAGGTCATGCCAGGAAAATCAGTCATGGGCTTAAGGCAGCTTTGCTGTGGGCCCTGGGTTCTTCAGCAGTTCCAAACAACTTGCACTGGTTCCATGGTTGGTGCCTTGCACGTGTAGTTCTGGCACACAAACGCAGTTGCCGCATCTGAACACGATAAATTGGAAAAGGAGGAGGGTCAGTGTGGGGTTCTGTGGTGGGTCCATGTTGGTGCTTGCACGTGTAGTTCTGGCACACAAACCGCAGTTGCCGCATCTGAACATCGATAAACGGAGAAGGGAGGTGGTCAGTAGTGGGTTGCCTTGCACGTGGTAGTTCTGTGCAAACAAACGGCAGTTTGGCCGCATTGAACACGGATACATGGAAAAGAGGAGGGTCCAGTGGATGGGTCTGTGGTGGGTCATGGTTGGTGCCTTGCACGTGTAGTTTCTGGCACAAAACGCAGTTGGCCGCATCTGAACAACGATAAACGGAGAAGGAGGTGGGTCAGTAGTGGGTGCCTTGCACGTGTAGTTCTGGCAAACAAACGCAGTAGCAGCATCTGCACTCATAAACGGAAACAGGTCTGGGTCTGTGGTGAAAGCCTTGCATCGTGCACGTTTATCTGGCACACAAATGCGGTTGCGCGCATCCGAGCATCGGTAGCAAAGGGAATTGGTGTTGTCAGTGGTGAGGTCAGTGGTGGGTATGTTGGTGAGTATGTGGTGGGTGCCTTGCACGTGTAGTTCCTGGCACACAAACGCAGTTGCCGCATCTGAACACAATAAACGGAAAAGGAGGTGGTTCAGTGGTGGGTGCCGTCTGCCTTGCAGGGTGCACCCAAGTGGTACACGCTGGCCACCAACCAACCAACTGCCACCTAACCCAAAATAGGGCAGGGTTGGAAGAGGGTAGGCATTTAGGAGGGCAGGGTTGCCCCCCCCCCACCTCTCTACCCACAACCACCACCCAAACCAACTCCAACCTCCAACCACCACTCAACTGACAGCCCACATGCCTCCAACCTCCCTGTACTTCCTCACACATTTTCCTGTTTTGCAAAGTGCGCTGCACATGTCACGCGCACAGATTTCATAGAGTGAAGGGTTGCCCCCCCCCCCCCCCCATCACACACACCACACACCACCCACACACCCAACCACCCCCCAACCCAACTCCTCACCCCACCCATCACCCCAACAGACCCCAGGCCCCAGCCTCCCCGTACTCCTCACCCTTGTCCTGTTTTGCAAAGTGTGCTGCCACCATGTCATGCGCAACAGGATTCAAAGTGTGCAGGGTTGCCATAGCTTTTGCATCCTTAGGGTTTATGGGAGTGACAACCTGCGAGGGCAAAGGACAGGCATTTCAGGCAATGTAAAATAAATAAAACCATGTTAATACTACACAAATAGATAGACTAAAGAACCTGAAAGAGTTAAAAAATAAAGACAACAGCTTTAAATAAATAAATAATAAATAAATAAACAAACAAAATAATAAATAGTCAACTAATACAAAAGATTCAAAGAAGTGCAGGGTTGCCATAGCTTTTGCATCTTTAGGATTTATGGAGTGACAACCTGCAAGGTGCAAGGACAGGGGAGGAGTGAATTGCGGGAGCGAACAAATTGGAAATACACAAGACTTGTTCATGTTCGTTCTAAGTCAGGCACAGCGAGCAGCCAAAATGCAGGCTGGAGACGTGTAAATAAATTCATATACAAATCAATCAGTCAATCAATAAAACCATGTTAATAAATAAATAAATAGCTAACTAGCTAACTTACTAACTAACTAACCAACTAACCAACTAGTAAATAATGGGGTAGAATCTGCTGCTCAACATTGTTGTCTGTATGTCGTCAGCGTCCCTGTACATGCACGGGGGGATGGTGGGGTAGAAGCTGGTTGCTGGTTTCAAAACCCTTTTGTTTTTCAAAAAGTTATCAGCTTCCCACACCCTTGCCTGTTCCCGCAAATTAAATCAATAAATCCAATAAATCAAATAAATCAATAATTACATCAAATCAATCAATCAATCAATTAATCAATCAATCATGTAATAATAGATTAAACAGAGAAATAAAATAAATTATAAAATAAGTAATACTAAATAAATAATACATAAATATTAATACAATATAAATAATATATAAATATAAGTACATACATAAATAAATAATACGTAATGCACAAATGAACAATTAAACAAACAAATCATTAATCAGCGTCCCTCAACCATGTCCGGTGTGTACAAGCTGTGGACTGCATCCAACAATCGCTGCGTGTCCTCTGATTCAAAAGCACCTGCGATGATCACCTAACACATGGAAGGGGTGGGGGTGGGTGGGGGTGGGGTTGTCAAGGTGTGTTGTGGGGGAAAGGGGGTGTGTCGTGGGGGAGGGAGGGGGTGGGTTGTGGATTCAATGTGATTCAACATCACCTGCGATGATCACCTACCAAAATGGAAGGGGGGGTGGGTTGTGGGGAGGGAGGGGTGGGGGTGGGTTGGTGAGTTGAGGGGGTGGAGGGTAGGGTGGTGGTGGTGTGTGGTGGTGGTGGTGGTGTGGGGGGGGGGTCAATCTGATTCAACATCACCTGGGCTGATCACATACCAAATGGAAGGGTGTGTGTGTGTGTTGTGGGGGTGGGTAGTGGTCTGTGGGTTCATTCTGATTCAACATCACCTGGGATGATCACATACCAACATGAAGGGAGGTGGTGGGGGAGGGGTTGGGGGGAGGGGGTGGATTGTGGGGTTGGTTGTGGAGGGGGTGGAGGAGGGGAGTGGGTTGTGGGAAAGGGGGTGTAGGGAGGGGGTGGGTTGTGGGTGGAGTGGGTGGAGGAGGGGTTGGTTGTGGGGGGAGGGGGTGGATTGTGGGGTGGGTTGTAGGTGGAGTGGGTGGAGGGAGTGGGTGCGATGTCTAACACTCGACGAACCTATCGCAAAGGCTGCCGCATGACTATTCCAACGCATCACGAACCTGTTGCAAAGGCCGCTTCATGTGCAAGTAGACTGCAGCATACAGCTGTGGCATGGGCATGGGCAGCTGCAGCAATCGTTGTTTTGCACATCATTTTAAAACACTTCCACATTACTAACCTGTCACAATCACTACCAAACCAGTCTAACACACTACTCACCTGCCGCATACCTATTCCAACACACAGCTAAGCTGTCGCAAAGGCTGCCTCATGTGCAAGCAGGCTGCCGCACACATGGATTAGTTGTGGCATGGAAAGGGGCAGCTGCAGCAAACGCTGTTATGCGCACCATTTTCAAACACTTACACACTACTAAGCTGTCGCAAAGGCTGCCTCATGTGCAAGTAGGCTGCCGCACACAGTTGTGGCATGAAAAGGGGCAGCTGCAGCAAACGCTGTTATGCGCACCATTTTCAAACACTTACTCACTACTAAGCTGTCGCAAAGGCTGCCTCTTGTGCAAGTAGGCTGCCGCACACAGTTGTGGCATGGAAAGGGGCAGCTGCAGCAAACGCTGTTATGCGCACCATTTTCAAACACTTACACACTACTAAGCTGTCGCAAAGGCTGCCTCATGTGCAAGTAGGCTGCCGCACACAGTTGTGGCATGGAAAGGGGCAGCTGCAGCAAACGCTGTTATGCGCACCATTTTCAAACACTTACACACTACTAAGCTGTCGCAAAGGCTGCCTCATGTGCAAGTAGGCTGCCGCACACAGTTGTGGCATGGAAAGGGGCAGCTGCAGCAAACGCTGTTAGGCGCACCATTTTCAAACACTCATGTGCAAGTAGGCTGCAGCACACAGTTGTGGCATGGAAAGGGGCAGCTGCAGCAAACGCTATTATGCACACCATTTTCAAGCACTACCAAACCATGCTATCAAACTACTGACCTGTCGCAAAAAGCACTAAAACACTAGCATACTATTAACCTGTCGCAAAGGCTGCTTCATGTGCAAGTAGGCTGCAGCACACAGCTGTGGGATGGAAAGAGGCAGCTGTAGCTAACGCTCTTTTGCGCACCATTTAAAAACACTAATACACTACAAAAAACTAAAACCAAAACCTAAACACTAAACACTAACACACAACTAACCTGTCGCAAAGGCTGCTTCATGTGCAAGTAGGCTGCAGCACACAGCTGTGGCATGGAAAGAGGCAGCTGGAGCAAACGCTCCTGAAAAGAGGAGAGTGACGACTGAGCACTGGATGCGAAGTCTCCTGAGGATGGGGCCAAGGCCGCCAGTCTGATGAGGTTAGAGACGGCAATGCTGGTGGCGGTGGGCTCGGCACCGTCGTACTCATCCTTGATACGTAGAAGGATGGAAGGGTCGTCGCCCAGGGTGGAGTAGTAGCCACCTCCTGTCGTGGGTGGGCGGTGGTGAGTGAGTGGGTGGGTGAGTTGGTGGGCCCATGGGTGTGTGGTCTGGTGAGGTTAGACACTGCGATGCTGGTAGCGGTGGGCTCGGCACCGCCGTACTCGTCCTTGATGCGTAGAAGGATGGAAGGGTCGTCGCCCATGGGGGGCGGCGATAGTAGCCACCTCCTGTCGTGGGTGGGCGGTGGAGAGTAAGTGGATGGGTGAGTTGGTGGGCGCATGGGTGTGTGGTCTGGTGAGGTTAGACACTGCGATGCTGGTAGCGGTGGGCTCGGCACCGTCGTACTCGTCCTTGATGCGTAGAAGGATGGAAGGGTCGTCGCCCATGGGGGGGTAGTAGCCACCTCCTGTCGTGGGTGAGCGGTGGAGAGTAAGTGGGTGGGTGAGTTGGTGGGCGCATGGGTGTGTGGTCTGGTGAGGTTAGACACTGCGATGCTGGTAGCGGTGCGCTCGGCACCGTCGTACTCGTCCTTGATGCGTAGAAGGATGGAAGGGTTGTCGCTCATAGGGGAGTAGTATCCACCCCCTGTCGTGGGTGGGTGGGTGGTGAGGGTGAGAGCTGGGCAAGTGGGGTGGTTGTGTAGGTGGGAGTTGCAGCATGGGAGAGCTCGGCACCGTTGTTATCATGGTTGATGGGCAGAAGGATTGAAGGGTATTTGCACATGGTGGAGTAGTAGCCACCCCCTGTCGTGGGTGGGTGGTGGTGAGGGTGAGAGCTGGGAAAGTGGTGTGGTGGTGTGGGTGGGAGTTGCAGCATGGGAGAGATCGGCACCGTTGTAATCATGGTTGATGGGCAGACAGATGGAAGGGTATTTGCACATGGTGGAGTAGTGGCCACCCCCTGTCGTGGGTGGGTGGTTGATGGTGAGGGTGAGAGCTGGGAAAGTGGGGTGGTGGTGTGGGTGGGAGTTGCAGCATGGGGGAGCTCGGCACCGTTGTAATCATGGTTGATGGGCAGAAGGATGGAAGGGTATTTGCACATGGAGTAGTAGCCACCTCCTGTTGTGGGTGGGGGAAAAGAAGAAGTGGGCGGGTGCTGTGGGTGTGGAAGCTGGGGTGGTGGAGGGTGGGAGAGTGGGTGGGTGGGCGCATGGGTGGGTGAGTAGGTGGGTGAGTACATGGGTGCGTGGGTGGGTGGGAGGGCGGTTGTGAGTGTAAGAGCTGGGGGGGGGTGGAGGGGGGTGAGTGGGATGGGTGAGTAGGGTGGGTGAGTGGGGTGGGTGCATGGGTGGGTGGGTGGGTGAGAGGGCGGTTGTAAGGGTGTCAGCTTGGGAGGTGGAGGGTGGGTGAGTGGGTGGTTGGGTGCATAGGTGGGTGCATGGGAGGGTGGTTGTAAGGTGTCAGCTTGGGGGGGTGGAGGGTGGGTAAAGTGGGTGGGTGGGTGCATGGGTGCTTGCATGGGTGCGTGGGTGGTTGGGTGGATGGTTGGGTGACTGTATGGTTTGGTTGGTGGATGGTTGGGTGGATGGTTGTGTTGGTGGATATTTGGATTGGTGGCTGGTTTGGTTGGTGGATGGTTGGGTGGATGGTTGTGTTGGTGGATATTTGGATTGGTGGCTGGTTGGGTTGGTGGATGCTTGGTGGCTGGTTGGGTGGCTGGTTGGGTTGGTGGATACATGGGTGGATGTGTAGGTGGATGTTTGAGTTGGTGGATGCATGGGTGAATGGTTGGGTGGATGGTTGGGTTGGCACACACACACACACACACACAAACAGTCACCCGATCCCCCCCCCCCCCCCCCCCTCCCCCTACCTACCCCCACCCCCCCCCCCCCACACACACACACACCTACATCCCCCACACCTGCCCCCCCCCACATACCCACATAAACCCCACCCCCCACCTAAACCCCACCCCCACCTACACCCCCCCACCCCCACAAACCTAACCTACCACCCCACACACCTACACCCCCATCCACCCCAACACACCTACCCCCACCCCCCCCCCCCCCCCCCCACGCACCCCACCCCCACCTACACCCCCCCACACACCTACACCCCCACCTACACCCCCCCACACACCTACACCCCCACACCCACCTACACCCCCCACACACCGACACCCCCACCCCCACCTACACCCCCCCCACACCTACACCCCCACCCCCACCTACACCCCCCCACACACCTGCACCCCCACACACACACTGATTGGTACCTTTGGCGTCCATGAACAGCTCATCCATAGTCAGTTGAAGTTCAATGGCCCAGTCCAGCCACTCATATCCACCGCCACACTCGTAGAGGTCGAGGAGGCCAGCTACCATGAGGGCGTAGTCATCAGCAAAGCCTAAGTAGGAGACACACAGGGAAAGAGGTTAGGGTCTGGCTTCGTGGCGAATGGCAGCGTGTGGAAAGCGAATTTTTGAGGGAGCGGGTTCGTGCCCTACGGAGGCATATCAAGAAATAATCAAGGGTCTTTGGACGAGAGGTTGAGGAGGCCAGCTACCATGAGGGCGTAGTCATCAGCAAAGTAGGAGACACACAGGGAAAGAGGTTAGGGTCTGGCTTCATGGCGCAATGGCAGGGCGTGGAAATCGATTTTTTGAGGTAGCGGGTTTGAGCCCAACGGAGGCTTATCAAGACATAATCAAGGGTCCGTGGGCAAGAGGTCCAGGAGGCCAGCTACCATGAGGGCGTAGTCATCAGCAAAGCCTAAGCAGGAGACACACAGGGAAAGAGGTTAGGGTCTGGCTTCGTGGCTCAATGGCAGCCGCGTGGAAATTCGAATTTTTGAGGAGCAGGTTCGAGCCCTACGGAGGCATATCTAGAAAACATCAAGGGTCTGTGGGCAAGAAGTCCAGGAGGCCAGCTACCATGAGGGCGCAGTCATCAGCAAAGCCTAAGCAGGAGACACAGGGGATGAGGTTAAGGTCTGTGGACAAGAGGTCCAGGAGGCCAGCTACCATGAGGGTGTAGTCATCAGCAAAGCCTAAGTAGTAAACACAGGGGATGAGGTTTTGGTCTTTGGACAAGAGGTCAAGGAGGCCAGCTACCATGAGGGCGTAGTCATCAGCAAAACCAAAGTAGGAAACACAGGGGATGAGGTTTGGGTCTTTGGACAAGAGGCCAAGGAGGACAGCTACCATGAGGGCGGAGTCATCAGCAAAACCAAAGTAGGAAACAAACAGGTTGCAAAGTTAGCTTTTGTGGGCTAGTGATTAATGTGCCATGAAGGAAGGATGCTGGGAAGAGAGGGCAGAGATGCAGTTCTCACAGACTATCGAGTGCTGGTTGCCATGGCGGCGTAGTTATCAGCAAAGGCTACATATGAGACAAAAAGGGAGCTAGGTTAGGGTCTGTGGGTTAGTGATGAATGTGTCAGGAAGGAGGCTGGGAAGAGAGGACAGAGATGCAGTGCTCACAGACTATCGAGTGTTGGTTACCATGGCGGTGTAGTTATCAGCAAAGGCTACACATGAGACAAAAAGGGAGCGAGGTTAGGGTCTGTGGGTTAGTGATGAATGTGTCAGGAAGGAGGCTGGGAAGAGAGGACAGAGATGCAGTGCTCACAGACTATCGAGTGTTGGTTACCATGGCGGTGTAGTTATCAGCAAAGGCTACACATGAGACAAACAGGGCGCGAGGTTAGGGTCTATGGGTTAGTGATGAATGAGTCAGGAAGGAAGGAGGCTGGGAAGAGAGGACAGATATGCAGTGCTCACACTGTATCGAGTATTGGCTACCATGAGTGCGTAGTCATCAGCAAAGCTTAAGTAGGAGACACACAGGGAAAGAGGTTAGGGTCTTGCTTCGTGGCGCAATGGCAGCGCGTGGCAATCAATTTTTTTAGGTATCGGGTTCGAGCCCTACGGAGGCATTTCAAGAAATAATCAAGGGTCTTTGGACAAGAGAACCAGGAGGCCAGCTACCATGAGTGCGTAGTCATCAGCACATATAAATATGTACAGACAGACAGACAGACAGACAGACAGACAAATATATATATATATACGAGGGGGGGGCAGGAATAATATATATATATATATATATATATATATATATATGTATATATATACGAGGGGGGGCAGGAATAAAGTCGGCTGACCGCACGTTCGGAAGTTGTTATTTTGACCCCCTGGGACCCCCCCCCCCCCTCCCCCCCCTCCCCTCTTTGAGACCTCATATCTAGACACCCAGACAGTATTACTTAGTGAAAGGGGGGTCCATGAGCATCATCTCGGCAAGGCCTTTCCAACCATACAACCAAAATTTATAGATATCAAGTTTGGACAAAGTTATTTAGATTTTAGTATTTTTACAACTTTCTTGGGCGCTCAGCAGTCGTCCGCGCCCTAGGAGGAGATCACGAAAATTGACTGAAGGCGTTATTTATCTGTCTTTTTATCTTTATCATCATCATTATCATGGCTTGATCTACTCAACTTGTATTCTGGAGCCTGATGGTCGGCTCGGGTGGTGTGTGTGTTTTGGGGTGGGGGGGAGGAGGGGGAAGGTGTGGGGGTGGGGTGGGGTGGGGTGGGGTGGGGTGGGGTGGGGTGGGGTGGGGGGGCTCGAGTGCCCGACCCAGGCTCGACTGCTTTAGGAACTTCGTACGGGTAGGGGACCGGAATTCAGAACGCGTTGCGCGCGCGCCTTTTCCCGCCCAACTGCCGCTCGTTCCAAGCTGGACGCGAAGGTCTGGGTGACGTCCAGCCTGGCGTCCAGCCTGGATGTACCTTCCAGGAGATTCACCAATTACACCCTTGGTGTCACTAACTAACGACTTCAGATTTGTACTCCTCTCGTCGAGATCTTCTCAATGGTGTACGTCACGCTCAAAAATTCGCACTGGCAAGAAAAGTTATACGAGGTACAAATAAAATTGGGAAAACGGTCGGACCCCCCCCACCCCACCCCCCCCCCACCCCCCTCGTATCTCGGCCGCCCGTGGGTATCGACATGATTTTTTTTGTATCGACTATTGCTCGCGGTTCTCTATCCATATCGAAGGTGTGGTGCGAAATCTTTTTCCTTGCCCCCCCCTCGTATATATATATATAATATATATATATATATTATATATATACATAAAGAAATCATGGTCGTGGTCGTGGTTGTGGTGGTGGCCGTGGTCGTGGTGGTCGTGGTGGTATCATCGCGTAACCGACTTAACCGACTTCCCGCCCAGCCAATTCCCGCTCAGCCAATTCACGCTTTTAATCCCTCCTGCTTCAACTTCTGCCTGATTGGCCTCCTGCGAATTCTGCCTTATGCAACCTTTGCCCCCTGCGTATTCTACCTGTTGCGCATCCCGCCCGATTTCTCCTTTTCCCGCCTGAGTTTATCCACCTGATTTCGGTAGCGCTACAGTTCGTCTTCTTACAAGCTTTTCCCCCTGCACCTCTGCAAGACCTTTCCCTTGCGTCAAGAGACCTGTCGCTGCGCACAACGGGAGGTCACGTGGTGAGTTAGCCGACCTGTCAGAAATGTCCGAATCGCATCCATCCCATGTCACAAACTTGACTGCAAATTCTTCCCACTGCATTGAGAAATATGTCGCTCCGCATTGTGCCATAGCAAGTACACATCAAAGTTGACCGAATGAAAAATCTCGCTGAGCATTCTCGCCCTAACTTGACCGAACATCTCAAATCAGCAACTTGACTGCAACTTCTCCCCACTGCATCGAGAAACATGTCATCGCTGTGCATTGTGCTATAGCGAGCACGCGGCAAAGTTGAATGGATGAACCTAGCGATATTTCCAAGTCTCAGATCGAGTTGACTTCGGGAGCAGTTGCGGTGAACAGGATTGTTCTTTGGCCGAACTGAATACATGATCGCTAAGAAGAAGCTTTAGTTATGTACTGTTGCGATTGCGCAGGTTCAGCTTCTTCAGTGGGGTCGACTATCGATCACAGCTGAGGTGGCAGGGAAGCAGGTCCGATGCTTTTAGCCGAGTCGGATGATGCGCAAACGTTGTTGATGCGCAAAGCCCACAGCTCAAGTGGAGGGAGGCAGATATGGAGTATGTGTGTGCTGGTGGGTGCATGTAGGAGGGAGGGGAGGGATGAGAGTGGGGAGAGGGTGGGGGCTGGTGGGATGGCTGAGGGTGGGGGGAAGGGATGGAGTCAGGAAATATGTCAGGAAGAGTAAGGGAGTATGTTTGTGGGCGGGGGTACATGGTTGGGTGGGGGTAGGGGTGGAGATAACTGGGGGATGGGGGGGGGAGTACGGTGGTGTTTGTGTGTGCTTGTGGGTGCAAAGGAAGACCATCGCAAGGGATATGCGTCCGTCAATGTTTTAAGTTGCATGCACTGCAAAGAAAACCGTTTTGCAACCCAGCCCAAAACAGGTGTGGCCAACGGTAGGGAAGGGGGGAGGGGGCGGATAATGGTTTGGTGGTGGTGGTGTGTGAATGGGGGGGGGTAGGGGGGGGTCTTCGTGAGAGTAGGTGTGGCCACCGGCCACACGGGGTACCGTACTAGTATATATATATATATATATATATATATATATATATATATATATATATATATATATATATATATATGTATATATATGCATATATGCATGGATGGGTGGAAGAAATTATGGATGGTAGCTGGCCTCCTACATATATACCTATCTACCGATCCATCCACCCACCCACCCATCCATCCATTCATCCAATCATACACCCGTCCAATCACACTCACCATCTATGGCCGAGGGAGCCTGGCAGAATGAACGCCTGAGCCTACGCCGATTGGCGTCGTACAAGTTGCTCTTGACAAAGGAAGCCACGCCAATCGCAGCCGCCAGGTACTCTGCGGGCCGTCTACCATCCACGGGGAACAGGGAGGGACAGGGCTCTGCCTCTGCCGCAAGGGCCCTAGAAGCCAGGGCAAACGCGCTGATGGACATCCCGTTCCAGGCAGTCACAACCTGCAGGTGGGAGGCGAGATGTGGATGTGAGTTTGGCACTTGTTAGGGCCAGGTATGCATGTACAGGGAACGGAGAGGGACAGGGCTCTGCTTGTGACATGAGACCTCGTGAAGCAAAGGCAAACACGCTGATGGACATCCCATTCCAGGCCGTTACAACCTGCAGGGGGTAGGGGCAATTGTGGCTTTATACCTCATAACCCAGGGGGAATTATGGCTATATAACCTTATAACCCAGGGGGTGGTGGATGGGATTGTGAGACCTAGAAGTAGAGGGTAGGCTGTCACAACCAGGGTACTACAAAGCGCGCCCGGCAGAGCGATTTCGTGCACACGTTTTGAGCCCCACTGCGCGTTTCGCTCAGTTATTTTAACCCCCTGTAGGCGCAGCGCGCAATTTTTGCGCTTTTTGCATCACAAAGCGCTGGCCAATTTGACGTTTGTGCGCTTAAAAGCGCTTACCAATTTGACAAAATGTAGTACCCTGGTCACAACCTGCAGGTGGGCGGCGAAATGTGGATGGGAGTGTGGCACTTGTTAGAGCAAGGTATGCATGTACAGGGAACAAAGAGGGACAGGGCTCTGGCATGCGAGCTCTTGGGGCCATTACAAGCTGTCACAACCTGCAGGTGGTAGGGGAGATGTGGATGGGAATCTGGGATCTAGAAGTAGGACCTAGGCTGTCACAACCTGCAGGTGGGAGGCGAGATGTGAATGGGAGTGTGGCACTTGTAAGGGCCAGGTAGGCATGTGCAGGGAACGGAGAGGGACAGGGGTCTGTTTGTTGTTGAACTGAATTGTTTCATGTTTTTGCAGCCAAATCTGGGCTGCTCACTACCTTCCAATTTAAAATCCCATCCTCCGCGTGATCTTGGATCACGCCTATTTTTATAATAATGCTTCGCTTCAAATTGATTGTTATACTGCCAAAGACGGCGGGCAGCCTTAAATTCTGCAGCCATGTTCATGTTACCATGTTACCATGTTACCAAATCTCACCAGTAATGATAACGCCTGGTGGGGCGTGGTGTTAAGGTAACCTGTCGTACGCGGGTAGGGAGCGGTCTTCTACCTCATCTGGAAAAGCTACCATCGCGGTTGACAACGACCTGCAGCGCCAAGAGCGACCGAAGGGGGGATCGAACCCCCAACTCTTCATCCTCATAGTGATTTGGTCTGCCACTAGACCAATGTATATCACTGAAAGGGACTAAATCTCACCACTTGTCAGATAAGCCAGTTTAAAGACATGCCCAGGTTAAAGACATGCCCAGGTTAAAGACATCCCCAGGTTAAAGACATGCACTGGTCAGTGTTTTTTATTTCAGATTTATGTAGTCCATGTTGAGTAGCTACTTGGGCTTCTAAACCCTGATTCAGGATAGTTGCGTAGCCATCGTATGGCGGAGCGCAAAGCGAGAAGCCTGGGGGGGTCGGGGGGCAGCGCGTCACGATATCGGGGGGTCCGGGCGGTTTAGCATTCAACCGAACGGCGACGGATTGGCGACGCGTCGTCGAACAAGTTCGATGCAGCGTCGACTGCGACGCTAAAAATTGGCGGAGATCGTGAGGGAGCAACAGGTGGCAACGGAAGCAAGTTAGTTACGAGGACGTTGGCTGACGTGTCGGGCTTCATCACGGTCAGATGGATGAATGGTTGGATGGTCGGACGGACAAATGAGTAACACTGGGGGCTCCCGTCCCCCAGAAGGGGGGGCTCCGCCAAAAATGAAACACTGGCACTGGTCCTTCATGAACTGGTCCCTTAACACACCTTGTTGTCTCCTTCTATGTGGAATGGCGCTTTAATTATAACTGTATAAATCAATTATCACAGTAGCACAAACTCAGGGCCCCCGTCAGTAAAATGCTTGTTTCGGCAGGTTTGGGGTTCAAATTATCGATGATTTATTTGTTAGGCCTTCCCGTCACAGTTGGGCATTAGGGCAAGTGTCTTTAGCCTATTTGTACTACCCCTAGACAGTGACATCCATCCATCTATCCATCCATCCATCCATCCATCCATCTATCCATCCATCCATCCATCCATCCATCCATCCATCCATCCATCCATCCATCCAACACACCTTGTTGTCTAGGCCAGGGCGGGGTCGTTGGAGCCTGAGCTCATGAAGGGTCTTGCGGTTGCTGGCTAGTTGCTGTTCCAGCTTCTCACCAGCTCCACTTTTATCCTGCCAGTCAAAAAAAGGGATAAGGTCTCAAAATATAGGGATACGTGATTAAAAAACAGGTGTAAGTGATTAAAAAACAGGTATAAGTGATTTAAAAACAGGTATAAGTGATTAATAAAACAGTTATAAGTGATCAAAAACAGGGATACGTGATCGAAATACAGGGATGAGTGATAAAAAACAGGGATAAGTGATGAAAAAACAGGGATAGGTGATCAAAAAACAGGGATAAGTGATCAAAAACAGGGAAACGTGATCAAGAGCCTGCTGCTTGTTGATCAGATACCCTACATACCCTATATACCCTACATGCCACCAGTCCATACTACTCGCATCATCATACTTAATATCACACTACCAGTACATACCGACAGTACCGTCATCATCCTCATCCCCGTTCTCTTCATCATCCTCAACATCATACTAACACCAACAGTTTCATCATAATATATAGATACACAGGCTTCACACATCATCATACTAACACCAACAGTTTCATCATAATACCAATACACAGGCTTCCAGCACCACCATAACCCGAACACCACACTATAGTAGCATAGCCGCATTGCAGCAGTACAGCATTACAGCATATCTTCACAACACTAGTGCAAGATAGCAGCAGTGCAGCAGTACAGCATAGCTTCACAACACTAGTGCAGCATCGCAGCATAGCAGCAGTACAGCATATCTTCACAACACTAGTGCAGCATATCAGCAGTACAGCATTACAGCATATCTTCACAACACTAGTGCAACATAGCAGCAGTGCAGTAGTACAGCATAGCTTCACAACACTAATGCAGCATAGCAGCAGTGCAGCATTACAGCATATATTAACAACACTGGTGCAGCATAGCAGCATAGCAGCAGTACAGCATATCTTCACAACAATAGTGCAGCATAGCATCAGTACACCAGTACAGCATATATTCACAACACTAGTGCAGCATAGCAGCATTGCAGCAGTACAGATATAAAGCATATCTTCACGACACTAGTGCAACATTGCAGCAATACAGCAGTACAGCAGTATCAAGCAATCTATGTAATGAGGATCACCTGCACTAGCTTGTCCTGCGCTTCCGTTGCCATAAGCGTGAACCCCTCCACTCATACACACAAACACTCACACACACACACAAACACACACACGCCTCACCACAAGCCTGACCCCCTCCACTCTTACAATCACACACACACACACCTCACCACAAGCTTGACCCCCTCGACTCTTACACACACAAACACACACACCTCACCACAAGCCTGACCCACTCTACATGCACGCACACACATGATAATCACCTGAACAAGCTGGCCCAGCGCTTCTGTTGCCATAAGCCTGACCCCCTCCACTCTTACACAAACACACACACAAGCACACACACGCCCCACCACAAGCCTGAACCCATCTACACACACAAACACAAACATGAGGATCACCTGAACGAGCTGGTCCAGCGCTTCTGTTGCCATAAGCACGTTCTTGCCAACTGCACGTATCAAATGTGATGACAGGAAGAGCATGGTATGTATTGTAGTCTAGGGTACCTGGTTCTTGCCAGCTGCATGTACCAAATGTGATGACAGGAAGAGCATGGCTTGTATTGTAGTCTAGGGTACCTGGTTCTTGCCAACTGCATGTACCAAATGTGATGACAGGAAGAGCATGGCTTGTATTGTAGTCCAGGGTACCTGGTTCTCGCCAACTGCATGTACCAAATGTGATGACAGGAAGAGCATGGCTTGTATTGTAGTCTAGGGTACCTGGTTCTTGCCAACTGCATGTACCAAATGTGATGACAGGAAGAGCATGGCTTGTATTGTAATCCAGGGTACCTGGTTCTTGCCAACTGCATGTACCAAATGTGATGACAGGAAGAGCATGGCTTGTATTGTAGTCTAGGGTACCTGGTTCTTGCCAACTGCATGTACCAAATGTGATGACAGGAAGAGCATGGCTTGTATTGTAGTCTAGGGTACCTGGTTCTTGCCAACTGCATGTACCAAATGTGATGACAGGAAGAGCATGGCTTGTATTGTAGTCCAGGGTACCTGGTTCTTGCCAACAGCATATATAAATGTGATGGCAGTGAGAGCATGGTATATATTGTACAGTTGTTCTGTTGCCATAAGCACGTTCTTGCCAACTGCACGTATCAAGTGTGATGACAGTGAGAGCATGGTATATGTTATGTGTGCATGACTGGTCGCACATTTTGTGACGCAGGGCTACCCCCATGCGACCCTCCGGTGTCCGAGTTTAGGGCGAAATGGGCCCTTGGTCGCCACAAAGACAACTGTGGGTACCAAATGTCATTACATTACACTACATTACATTACATTACATTACATTACATTACATTACATTACATTACATTACATGTTCAAGTCTACTTGACACCGCGAGGGTGTATGAGACTCTGTGCTTTAAACAAAAAGAAAAAGAAAAAGCACCCACAAAGCAAAATAAAACATTACATCAGGGGTGTGTTGAGGACAAACAAACCAAACTCCCAACCCCCGTTTTAGTGGCGTAGGTATTAAACCCCCTAGAGCAGGACCCAGATCTTAAATGTGATGACAGTGAGAGCATGGTAACTGAATGAAAAAGAACATGAAGAAGGGATTACCTAGATCACAGTATTTGGCAGCAGCAGTAACTATTGATATATGGACGGATATTTTGTATAGGACAGACTAGGGATAACAGCATTTATGAAACCTGAAATGCTGTTTTGTGATGGATGGACCTGGACAGACTAGCTAGAGAAAAATGTACGTCTGTCCAGGTCCGTCCGACACAAAACAGCATTTCAGGTTTCATGAATGATACAAAATTGAACATTCTATATATTATAACAAATATAAGACTTGTTTAAACCAGTAACATTCTCATATGATCTCATACAAGTATTTGGCAGCAGTAGTACCTATTGATATATTAGTATCAATTTGAATGTATTACATGGAGGCACTACAAGGTGGTAGGGACTTAAATGTAGGACGAGGAGGGGGGGAGAAATAGGGGATTGGGGAAGGGAGTTGCCCAATCTTGGCTGATTGGGGAAGGGAGTTGGAGCAATAGGGGACAAGGAGGGGGGAGAGAGGAATAGGGAGTTCAATGGAGGACAAGGAGGGGGGGGGGGGGGGGGGGGGTAAAGAGGGGAGGAACTTACCCCATAGCAATGGTGGCAGCATCCGTCTGTCCAGGTCCGTCCGTCACAAATCACCATTCGAACTGAATCCTCCTGGTCGCTGGTCGTGCTGGGAGACCCACCTCCTGGGGTGAAAGTCCTTTCACAACTAAAAACAAGTTTCATGAATGGCAAAAAATTGAACATTATATATATTATAACAATTTTAAGACTTATTTACACCAGTCAGATTCTCATAAGAGCACATATGAGCATCACAATTCACTAAAACGAGCTCAGGTTGGGCCAAAAAGCTACAATTAACAGTACAATTTTTGATGTTAGGCTGCCTTGACCTAACATTTCAAATTTGAACCATTCAAACGTATAGAGCGTATACATATGTTTAGGAATATAAATGTTCTCGAAAATCCGAGGTGGAAACATCTAAGCATACAAATCCATGAAATCTGCACCTTGGGAACTTGGGCTATAATTAGCACGGATCTTACCCACACCTCCACTCATCTCCACCCCCTTGACACACTTTGAACCGAGGCCTGTAACACGAGCAACACCTTTACAGCCCAACTCACCAAACTCTTAATGAGGATCACTCTTGGAGCTCAAGGTGTAGTAGCCTGGCCTGGATCTTGCACGCAAGAAGCAGTGCAAAAAGCCCTCCTCTTGCCTCCTCCCCCTCCCCCCCTTCATTTACGAACCGACGCCTGTAACACGAGCAACACCAATACAGCCCAACTCACCAAACTCTTGATGGGGATCACTCGTGGATCTCAAGGTGTAGTTACCTGGCCTGGATCTTGAACGCAAGAAGCAGCGCAAAAAGCCCTCCTCTTGCCTCCTCTTGCCTCCTCTCCCCCTTCATTTTTGAACCGACGCCTGTGACATGAACTACATCAATACAGCCCAACTCACCAAACTCTTGATGGGGATCACTCATGGGGCTTAAGTTGCAGTTGCCTTCATCTTGCACACGATAAGCAGTGCAGAAATCCCTCCTCCCGTCTTCTCCCCCCCCTTTCCTCCTTCATCTTTGAAAATAATAAATATGCCCCCCCCCCCCCCCCCCCCCCCTTCATCTTTGAACAAAGAAATGTAACACGAACGACATCAAAACAGCCAACTCACCAAACTCTTTATGGGGATCACTCATGGAGCTCAAGTTGCAGTTGCCTTCATCTTGAACGCGATAAGTAGCGCAGAAAACATTTGCTTGCTCCTGCCCCAGTGCATCCACAATTTCCTGCAATGGATGAATGAATCATTGCACCGGTCACTTGTAAGGTTGTAGTATACAGTATCATGTGTGTGTATATATATATATATATATATATATGCACATATATATGATGGGCTGTCTAATACAGTATCATGGATCTATCTATCTATCTATCTATCTATCTGTCAATATATACATATATACACAACACAAAACACACGCCGGAAGAAAGGCAAGCTCCTGCCCCAGTGCATCCACAATTTCCTGCAATGGATGTACTATTGATTGTACCGGGCACTTGTCACTTGTCGGGGTGTTTAGTACGATGTATGTATGCATGCATGTATGTATATATGTATGTATGTATGTATGTATGTATGTATGTATGTATGTATGTATGTATGTATGAATGTATGTATGTATGTATGAATTTATGTATGTATGTACTAGTAGCCCGCTAGTAGCCCGTGTGGCCGTTGGCCACCTCCCACCCTGTGTCGTAGGTCCAGGTCTGGGATACAGAATGGGTAACACCCTTGTATGTACCCACACCGTCAAAATATCCCCCCCATCAAAACAAAAAACACATTACGCATGCCCCCTCCCCTTCCCTACTCTCTCTCTACCCCCCCCCCCCCCCCCCCCCCCCCACCCCCAGGGCCTACATGATCCCCTACTTTGCCCAAAATATTCCTGCCCCCCAACCCCGACCCCTTGACACACAATCTCTTTTTCCCCTCTTCCCACCACCACCAACTAGCCAAAAAGAAAGACACATATTCAGACGGTTGACTCAGATTCCTTACAGTTGCTTTTCATATTTCCAATACATATAATTTACCCTTAAGGGTTTAGGAAATAAGCACACATGCAGGCTTCATCATTGTCAGTACTTATATTTGCAAAAGTTGGGGGCCTGCTTGCTGGGCATTGAGTCACTGCCCGAGAGGTCCAGCGATCTTTCAGATGGGGCCCCCATTGGTACAAGTGCTAGTAGACATATTTAAGGTGTATGCTGGGCCTTGTAAAGATTCAGCTTCGTGTGTGATATTTCCCTTAATTAGGGGGTATATCACGACACTGGCTGGCTTTACTGGTCTTATCAGCTTTTACCATTAAATAAAGTAAACTGCACTATCTAGCTTGTAAGTCCAGACTGTTCAGGTCTGTCTTTGTGCTACTAACAATAGAGTCGCTACTGTCAAATAATAACAGAGTCACTTCCCCTGGGAGGCTCTGGTAGCTTCTGGAAGATATAACTCCTTGTGGGACAGAGGGATGGTGGTGGGAACTTGAAAAGTTGGTTAAGATTAAGGCTTAGCAACTTGGGGCACCAAGAATTTAGTGCCCCCAGTGACTGTGCACTTGATTAAATACCAGGCAGGACAGTACTGCTGAGAAAACACTGGCGGTGGTTACTCCTGGTTTTGCCCGGAAGGCGTCCTGCGGAATCTTACATCGCGCGTCCAAATACTCCATTTCACCCACTACTGTGTGGGAAATGCGGCATTCTCCCTACATTCCCTGCCCTCACCCACCCACACCCCCACAAACACAGCCCTCCCCACGCACAGCCATCCCCACGCTGAGTGGGCCACGCAGAGTGGGCCAGCCTCGACCCTCCCCCGAGAACCTGCGAACGCTTGCACAGCTGTCGACCCCGCAGAGAAAACCAAGCCTGCGCAATCGCAAAGCTACATACATGAAGGTTGTTCTTTGCGCGCATTTGCCCAGTCGGGCCAGTGGTGTTGACCGAAAATCCATTGTTCATCGCTGGAAGGTATTATTGAGCAAGTTTTGCATAACAGGTGCAACAGCTTCTGCAACTGTTGGACGGTGGTCAAAAGTCAAGTCAGCTAAACGGCGACGCTGGTGTACATGGCCCCTGTCCTCGTCGTTCTCCAGAGCTCGCCTTGCTCGCTGAGTGGCAGTGTCCGCTGCTCTTCTGGCATATAAATTGGTCGCTGGTGCGGCATCACGGTGGCGTAAAGAAGCTACAGCTTGTAGACAATGAGCCTAGGCGCCATGTGGGCTTGGGTGTGTGTGGTGTGGTAAGTACTATAGGGTGTGGTGTGGTGTGGTAAGTAGTGTGGTGTGTGGTGTGGTGTGTGTGGTGTGGTAAGTAGTGTGGTGTGTGGTGTGGTGTGTGTGGTGTGGTAAGTACTGTAGGGTGTGGTGTGGTGTGTGGGGTGCGGTAAATGAGCCTAGGCGCCATGTGGGCTTCAGTTCGGGAAGGATCAAACGAAATCAACGGAGGATAGAAACTACTTCGTTTTTCTTAGAGTCGTGATGAGGAAGGAAAATCTGGAATGGAATGGTGTGGCGGAGAAGCTGCTGCTGGGAAACTTTGTCAGTTGAAAGTTTGAAGTCGGGAGTACCTTGTACAGGGATTTTGGAATATCTTCACGGCAAAATTGGAGCTGTTCAGAAGCTGGCCGGTCCGCTGGCCTTGTGCCGTCACGCCGTGTGGTGACATGATGACAGATATAGACGGTCAGGGCCGGTCAATAAAGAAATCCATGTATGTTAACATATATATAGATGTACTAGTTCCGTAGCCCGTGTGGCCGGTGGCCACCCCTACCTGTCCCCTCTTCCCTCCTCCTTCGCCCCTCCCTCTCTCCCTCCTCCTACCCCTCCCTCTTTTATGCCTCCTATTTTTCCTTTCTTCCCCTCCACCCTCCCTACATCTCTCCCCCTTCTCTGATTCCTCTCTCCTATCCTCTTTGACCTCCACTTGACCTTATCTCTACCTTTCCGTTTTCGCAGTCTCCTACCCCCCCCCACCCTCACCCCACCCCCACACAAAATAGGCCCTCCTTCTTTGTTCTATCTGATGGGTCAAGGGCCCAGGTTTTGTGCTAATACCCCTGAAGTACACCCACCTGCTTAGTCCACACGTAAAAGTGGCCCTCCTTCTTTGTCCCATCTGAGGGGTCCAGGGTCTAGGGTTTGTGCTAATCCCTGAACCATACCCACCTGCTTAGTCCACACGTAAAAGTGGCCCTCCTTCTTGGTCCCATTTGAGGGGTCCAGGCTGTCAGCATCCTCAGCTGAGTAGATGCCTCCCTCGGGGTGCTTCATGTCTCGCAGCAAGTAATCCCTGAACACCAATGTTAATAGACAAATAAGCAGACAAATAAGTAATGATGGCGTGAAGTTGAGGGGGTCAGCCCATCTGAGGGGTCCAGGCTGTCAGCATCCTTAGCTGAGTAGATGCCTCCCTCGGGGTGCTTCATGTCTCGCAGCAAGTAATCCCTGAACAACATTGTTAACAGACAAATAAACAGACGAATAAACAGACAAATAACAGAGAGACAACAACAATGTTAACAGACAAATAAACAGACGATTAAACAGACAAATAACAGACAAATAACAGACAGACAACAACAATGTTAACAGACAAATAAACAGACGATTAAACAGACAAATAACAGACGAATAAACTGACATATAAACAGACAAATAAACAGACAAATAAACAGACAAATAACAGACAAATAAACAGACAATAACAGACAAATAAACAGACATATAAACAGACAAATAACAGACAAATAACAGACAAATAAACAGACATATAAACAGACAAATAACAGACAAATAACAGACAAATAAGCAGACAATAACAGACAAATAAACAGACATATAAACAGACAAATAACAGACAAGTAACAGACAAATAACAACAATGTTAACAGACAAATAAACAAACAAATAAGTAATGATGGCGTGAAGTTGAGGGGGCCAGCCCATCTGAGGGGGCCAGGCTTTCAGCATCCTTGGCTGAATAGAGGCTTCCCTTAGGGTGCTTCATGTCCATCAGCAAGTAGTTCCTGAACCCCAAACATATGTAATGATAACGCCAGGTGGGGCGTGGTATTAAGGGACCACCGTCTTTCGGCGGTGGACAACGGGCTGCTGCTTAACTTGGACAGAGCCACCAAGGTGGTTGACAGCGACCGCGAACACTAAAGGACACCTGTAGGGATTCGAGCCCAGCACCTTCTTCCGTCCAACGAAATGATTAACCATTGAACCATTCGTCAAAACGGGATGATTAGACTAGATGATACCAAACAAATAGTATATATAACAAATAGTATATATAACAAAGAGTATATATAACAAAGAGTATATTAACAAATAGTACATATAACAAAGGGTATATATAACAAATAGTATATATAACAAAGAGTATATATAACAAATAGTATATATAACAAATAGTATATATAACAAATAGTATATATAACAAATAGTATATATAACAAATAGTATATATAACAAATAGTCTATATAACAAAGAGTATATATAACAAATAGTATATATAACAAAGAGTATATATAACAAAGAGTATATATAACAAAGAGTATATATAACAAAGAGTATATATAACAAAGAGTATATATAACAAATAGTATATATAACAAAGAGTAACAAATAGTATATATAACAAATAGTATATATAACAAAGAGTATATATAACAAATAGTATATATAACGAATAGTATATATAACAAATAGTATATATAACAAAGAGTATATATAACAAAGAGTTTATATAACAAATAGTATATATAACAAATAGTATATATAACAAAGAGTATATATAACAAATATTATATATATACAAATAGTATATATAACAAATAGTGTATATAACAAATAATATATATAACAAATAGTATATATAACAAATAGTATATATAAAAATAGTATATATAACAAAGAGTATATATAACAAATAGTATATATAACAAATAGTATATATAACAAATAGTATATATAACAAATAGTATATATAACAAAGAGTATATATAACAAATAGTATATATAACAAAGAGTATATATAACAAAGAGTATATATAACAAAGAGTATATATAACAAAGAGTCTATATAACAAATAGTATATATAACAAATAGTATATATAACAAATAGTATATATAACAAAGAGTATATATAACAAAGAGTATATATAACAAAGAGTATATATAACAAATAGTATATATAACAAAGAGTATATATAACAAATAGTATATATAACAAATAGTATATATAACAAAGAGTATATATAACAAAGAGTATATATAACAAAGAGTTTATATAACAAATAGTATATATAAACAAATAGTATATATAACAAAGAGTATATATAACAAATAGTATATATAACAAATAGTATATATAACAAATAGTGTATATAACAAATAATATATATAACAAATAGTATATATAACAAATAGTATATATAACAAATAGTATATATAACAAAGAATATATATAACAAAGAGTATATATAACAAAGAGTATATATAACAATTAGTATATATAACAAATAGTCTATATAAAAAAATAGTATATATAACAAATAGTATATATAACAAATAGTATATATGACAAATAGTATATATAACAAAGAGTATATATAAAAATAGTATATATAACAAAGAGTATATATAACAAATAGTATATATAACAAAGAGTATATATAACAAATAGTATAATAACAAATAGTATATATAACAAATAGTATATATAACAAATAGTATATATAACAAATAGTATATATAACAAATAGAATATATAACAAATAGTATATATAACAAATAGTATATATAACAAATAATATATACCAAACAAATAGTAATGATGATAGGTGGTTTGGCCCCAGGGTACTTCCATTGACCAAATTGGCCAGCGCTTTAGCGCACTTGAAAACGAAAAAACTGCGCTTGTCTTGGTGCAAAAAACGCAAAAATGCTTGCTGTGCCCACAGGGGGTTGCAAATAATTGCACGAAACATGCAGTGGGGCTTAAAAAGGCAGCGCGCCAGCGCGCAAAAGTGCGCACTTGGAAGTACCCAGTACACGCAAACGGGCTTCCCCCCCCAACCTCGTGCCACGTAATAAGACATATCATTTATTTATTTATTAGATTATGTATTTATTTATGTATCTATTTATTTATTAGTTTATTAGTTTATTTATTTATTATATTATGCATTTATATATTTATCTATTTATTTATTAGTTTATCACTTTATTTATTTATTATATTGTGTATTTATTTATTTATCCATTTATTTATTAGTTTATTTGTTCATTTATTTGTTTATTTGTTTATTTATTTATGTATATATTTATTAAGTGGAGGATGATTGGAAGACCCCCCTGCTGGATGTTATAGAGCGGGCTTGGATTAATTGTTTAAATGCCTAAGACGACGAGCAGCCAAATTGCTGGCTTAAGCTATGTAACCAAGTTCGAGTTCTGGAGCGGGCTTGGCTTGGGACAACTTCGTCTTCGACATTGAGGATGTAATACACAGCGAACCACAGCGCCAGCCCTACCCCCCACCCCACCCAACACACGCACACACACACACTTGGGACAACTATGACTTGCCTATGAAAATGAAAATGTTATACACACCGAACCACAGCCCCAGCCCCCACCCTACCCCCACCCACACACCCACACAAACATTTGGGACAACTATGGCTTGTCTGAGACAATGACAATGAAATGTAGGATACACCTAACCACAGTCCCAGCCTCCTACACCACACACACGCATACACACACACTTGGGACAACTATGGCTTGTCTGAGACAATGACAATGACAATGACAATGAAATGTAAGATACACCGAACCAAGGTCCCAGCCCCCTGCACCACACACACGCATACACACACACTTGGGACAACTATGGCTTGTCTGAGACAATGACAATGACAATGAAATGTAAGATACACCGAACCACAGTCCCAGCCCCCTACACCACACACACGCATACACACACACTTGGGACAACTATGGATTGTCTATGACAATGGCAATGAAATGTAAGACACACCAAACGACAGTCCCAGCCCCCTACACCACACACACGCACACACACACACAATTGGGACAACTATGGCTTGTCTATGACAATGGCAATGAAATGTAAGACACACCTAACCACAGTCCCAGCCCCCTACACCACACACACGCATACACACACACTTGGGGCAACTATGGCTTGTCTATGACAATGACAATGAAATGTAAGATACACCGAACCACAGTCCCAGCCCCCCACGCCACACACACGCACACCGTCACTTGGTACAACTATCGCTTGTCTAAGATAATGAATATGAAAATATAAGACACACCAAACGACAGTCCCGGCCCTACCCCCACCCCAACTCATCCCCCCCCCACCCCACATACCCCCCCTCCCCCCCCCCCTCACCCACCCACCCACACCGCCCCCCCGCCCCCCCCACACCATCAGCCTGGTGGTGGGGTGGTGGTGGTGGGGTGGGGTCGTACCGGAACAAACACACACACACACAAACACACACACCACCCCCACCCCCAACATCGACACCCCAACATCATCACCCCCACCGACAAAACCCCACTAACACACCCCCATCGACTTACAGGATTCCTCTGGCGACCCGGGCATGCCTCTCATCCTTAGTCAATTGGAAAGCCCTCAGGTAGGTGACAGCTAGCTGGGGGTTGTCGTACAGCATCTTCTCAAAATGTGGTACTGCAACACACACATACATGCATGTTATTATTGTTGTTGTTGGGTGGTGGCGGCGGTGGTGGTGGTGGTGGTGGTGGTAGTGGTGGTGGTGGTGGTGGTGGTGGTGCTGTTGTTGTTGTTGCTGCTGTTGTTGTTGTTGTTGTTGTTGTTGTTGCTGTTGTTGTTGTTGTTGTTGTTGTTGTTGTCTTTATGTGTGTATAATTGTGCATTTTTAATTGTGCAACAATGCATTACAAATAATTAAGTAATAATACATAATAAAATGTATTTATAATACAATATCTAATTGTGTAAGAATAAATTATATCATTGTGCAGAATTATGTGATAATACAAGATTCAATTGTGTAAGAATACATTATCTAATTGTGTAAGAATATATTATCTGATTGCATAATAATGCATGATCTAATTGTGTAATAATACACTATTTAATTGCGTAATAATACACAATTGAATTGCGTAATAATACTCTATTTAATTGCGTAATAATACACTATTTAATTGCGTAATAATACACTATTTAATTGCGTAATAATACACTATTTAATTGTGTAATAATACACAATTTAATTATGTAATAATAAAGTATTTAATTGTGTAATAATACACTATTTAATTGTGTAATAATACACTATATAATTGTGTAATAATACACTATTTAATTGTGTAATAATACACAATTTAATTGTGTAATAATACACAATTTAATTGTGTAATAAAACACAATTTAATTGTGTAATAATACACTATTAACGATTGTAATAATACATCATATGATTGTGCATTAATACATGACCGGTACATTATTGTGTAACACATTTGTTTCTACAATTTAAATCCTATCACCCATCACGCCATAACTCTTTGACACTGTTGGTATTATTGTGTTATACATTTTTAAATAAATTGTAATCCTGCCACTCACCATGCCAGAACTCGTCGACACTGTTGGGAAGCCGTCCGTTGTTCATCGATGCGTGCACAGGCAAGGGGAGGGTATGGTTGCTGTTGGGGTTGGAGAGGGGGTGGGGTGGGTGGGGGGGGGCTGGGGGGGGATGTGAGTACAGGCAAAGGGAGAATATGATAGGTGGTGGTGGTGGTGGGGTTGTTGCTGTGGGTGGTGGTGGTGGTGGTGCGGTTGTTGCTGTGGGTGGTGGTGGTGGTGGGGTTGTTGTTGTTGTTCTTGGTGGTGGTGATGGTGGGGTTGTTGCTGTGGGTGGTGGTGGTGGTGGTGGGGTTGTTGTTGTTCTTGGTGGTGGTGATAATGGGGTTGTTGCTGTGGGTGGTGGTGGTGGTGGTGGGTTGTTGTTGTTTTTCTTGGTGGTGGTGATGGTGGGGTTGTTGCTGTGGGTGGTGGTGGTGGTGGTGGGGTTGTTGTTGTTGTTCTTGGTGTGGTGATGGTGGTGGGGTTGTTGCTGTGGGTGGTGGTGGTGGTGGGGTTGTTGTTGTTGTTCTTGGTGGTGGGGTTGTTGTTGTGGGTGGTGGTAGTAGGGTTGTTGGTGTTGGTGTTGGTGTTGGTGTGTGTGGTGTGTGTGTGTGTGTGTGTGGTGTGTGTGTGTGTGTGTGTGTGTGTGTGTGTGTGTGTGGGGGGGGGGGGCGTGTACAGGCAAAGGGAGAATATGATGGGTTTGGTGGGTGTTGGTGTTGGTGTGGTGTTGGTGTTGGTGTTGGTGGTTGGTGCTGGTGTGGGGGTGGTGGGGGGGGGTGGAGTTGTTGTCGTTGTATTTTATATGGTGGGTGGGGTTGGGGGGAGGTGGAGGTGGGTGGGGTTGGGGATAGGGTGGGTGGAGTTGGGGTTGGGGGTGCTCTTGGGGTTGAGTGTGAAGGGTGGGTGGAGTTGGGGTTGGGGGGAGGTGGAGGTGGGTGGGGTTGGAAATATTGTGGGTGGTGTTGTGTGGTGGAGTTTGTGGGGGTGGGCTGGGGGGAGGAGGGGCTGGGAGGGGATGCGTGTACAGGCAAATGAAGAATATGGTGTGTGGTGGTGGGTGGGGTAGGGTGGGGTGTGGGGTGTGGGGTGGGGTGGGTGGGTGGGAGGGGTGGTGGGGGGGGGGGGGGGCAGGGAAAACATATTGTGTGCGTGTGTGTGTGCGTGCGTGTATGCGTGTGTGAGCGTGTGTGAGCGTGTGTGTGTGTGTGTGTGTGCGTGTGTGCGTGTGTGAGCGTGTGCGTGCATGTGTGTGTGTGTGTGGTGACCGGTATTATCACCCCCATCTTTACGCTCAGTATACTATTTGGCAGTTATGATGGCCACCCGTTTTTCAAAAGGGTCGCGAATCCTCTGCGAATCTAGGGTCTGGGAAAATCCCTTAACCCACCTCGACCCCACCTCGAGACATATCGAGATTGGCTACCTTATCTATACAAATTATCATTAAAATAATGTAAAAATCATGGTGGACGCACCTGTAGCGGTGGAAGCCCCCCCCAGGGTCACTTTTGCTCTTACTGCTAGTGCGGTACAAATCATGGTGGAGGCCCCCCCCAACATGATCGTACATCCCTCCGGCTGCCATTCGGTGTAGAGAGAAAGTTGCCATGTCTATCGAGAGTGGCTACCTTATATAAACAAATTGTTTTTAAAAGCATGTAAAAATCATGGTGGACGCACCTGTAGTAATGGAAGCTCCCCCCAAACATAATCGAGTCTATCGAGATTGGCTACCTTATGTACAAAAATTCCTTAAACAATCATGGTGGAGGCACCTGTAGCGGTAAAAAGCCCCCCCCCCCCCCCCCCCCCCCCCCCCCATCCCAACATGATCGCACATCCTGCCGGCTGCCATTCGGTGTAAAGAGAAAAGTCGCCATGTCTATCGAGATTGGCAACCTTATGTACAAAAAACTCTTAAACAATCATGTAAAAATCATGGTGGAGGCACCTGTAGCGGTGAAAGCCCCCCCCCCCATCCAACATGATCGCACATCCCGCCGGCTGCCATTCAGTTTAGAGAGAAAGTTGCCATGTCCAATCGTACACAAATTATTTTCCAAACATTGTACAAATCATGGTGGAGGCACCTGTAGCGGTGAAAGCCCCCCCCTCCCCCCCCCCCCCCCCCCCCCCCCCCCCCCCCCCCCCCAACATGATCGTACACCCCTTCGGCTGCCATTCGGTTTGTAGAGAGAAAGTTGTCGTGTCTATCGAGATTTGATACCTTATACCTCGCCTTAAATATACAAATTATTTTTGAAATAATGTGTATCATGTTTTTTCAAAATAACACACCTGTAGCGGTGAAATCCCCCCCCAACATGATCGTACATCCCTCCGGCTGCCATTTTGTGTAGGGAGAAAGTCGCCATGTCAAGGGCACGCTCAGCCTCATGTGAGTCACCACTTGATGTGAACATGTTGTGGGCTGACAGGAGGACGTTGATTTCAGAGGGCCGGGGGAACTTGGGGGCGCCTCCGAAACCTGTATGTGTGAGCGTGTGTGTGTGGCAGATGTATGGTTGTGGTGGTGGGGTTAGGGTTTGGGTTAGTGTTTGTGTGTGTCTGCAGGTGTGTGTCCCTTCAGTCGGTGTGAACATGTTGTGGGCTGACAGGAGGACGTTGATTTTAGAGGGCCGGGGGAACTTGGAGGCGCCTCCGAAACCTATACGTGTGAGTGTGGGTGTGGGGAGGAGGGGGGGGGCGGGGGGGGGGGGGACGAGTGTAGGAGTGCGTGTGTGTGTGTGAGGGGGGGGGGGGGGGGGCGGGGACGAGTGCGGTTGTGGGTGTGTTTGTGATGTGGTGGGTGTGAGGGTGTGGGTGTGGGTGTGGGTGTGTGGTGTGTGGGTGTGGGTGTGGGTGTGGGTGTGGATGAGGGTGTGGGTGTGGTGTGAGGGTGTGGGAGTGTGTGTTTGGGTGGGGTGGTGGTGGTGGTGGTGGTGGTGGTGGTGGTGGTGGTGGGCAGGTGTGGGTGTGGGTGTATGTGTGTATAAGCCTGTGTGTGTATGCATGTGTGTGCCCTCCACTTGATGTAAACATGTTGTGGGCCGACAGCAGCATGGTGAATTGCGTGTGGGGTGGTGGGTTGTGGCAGATATGTGTGGGAGGTGGTGGTGGTGAGGGTGTGTGTGTGGCAGGTGTGTGCTTGTATGCGGGTGTACGTGTGGCCGGTGTGTGGGTATGGTGGTGGGGTGTGTGGGTGTGGGTGTGGCAGGTGTGTGGGTATGGTGGAAGGGTGTGTGCGTGGCAGGTGTGGCAGGTGTGTGGGTATGGTGGTGGGGTGTGTGTGTGTGTGGGTGGCAGGTGTGTGGGTATGGTGGTGGGGTGTGGGTGTGGCAGGTGTGTGGATATGGTGGTGGGGTGTGTGTGTGGCAGGTGTGGCAGGTGGGTGGGTATGGTGGTGGTGTGTGTGTGTGTGTGTGTGGCAGGTGTGTGGGTATGGTGGTGGGGTGTGTGTGTGGCAGGTGTGGCAGGTGTGTGGGTATAGTGGTGGGGTGTGTGTGGGTGTGTGTGGCAGGTGTGTGGGTATGGTGGTGGGGTGTGTGCGTGTGAGGCAGGTGTGTGTGTACGTGTGTACAAGTCTGTATATGCCTGTGTGTGGGTGTGGGTGTGTGAGTGTGGGTGTGGCAGGTGTGTGGGTGTGGGTGGGTGTGAGAGTGCGAGGGTGTAAGTGTGCCAGGTGTGTGGGTGTGGGTGTGGTGGTAGGGTATGGGTGTGAGGGTGTAAGTTGTGGCAGGTGTGTGAGTGTGGGTGTGGTGGTAGGTATGGGTGGTTGAGGGTGTGAGGGTGTAAGTGTGGCAGGTGTGTGGGTGTGGGTGTGGTGGTAGGGTATGGGTGAGAGGGTGTGTATGTGTAAGTGTGGCAGGTGTGTGGTTGTGGGTGTGGTGGTAGGGTGGGGGTGTGAGAGTGTGAGGGTGTAAGTGTGGCAGGTGTGTGGGTGTGGGTGTGGTGGTAGGGTAGGGGTGTGAGAGTGTGAGGGTGTAAGTGTGGCAGGTGTGTGGGTGTGGGTGTGGTGGTAGGGTATGGGTGTGAGGATGTAAGTGTGGCAGGTGTGTGGGTGTGGGTGTGGTGGTACGTTATGGGTGTGAGGGTGTGTGTGTGCAAGTGTGGCAGGTGCGTGTGTGTGTGTTTGTGTGTATAAGCCTGTGTGTGTCTGCACGTGTGTGTCCCTCCTGTCAATGTGAACATGTTGTGGGCTGACAGGAGGGCGTTGATTTCAGAAGGTTTGAGGAACTTGGGAGCGCCTCCGAAACCTGTGTGTGTAAGCGTGAGTGCGTGTGACAGATGAGTGTGTGTGGTGGTGTGTGTGTGTGGGGGGGGGGGGGGGGGGGGGCGGGGGGGGCGGAACTTCGGGCACCTCCGAAACCTATATGTGTAAGCGTGAGTGTGTGTGACATATGAGTGTGTGGGGTGGTCTGTGTGTGGGGTGGGGGATGGGGGTGGGGGTAGGGGTGGGGGCGCGGAACTTCGGGGCACCTCCGAAACCTGTATCTGTGTGTGTGAGTGCGTGTGACAGATGAGTGTGTGTGGTGGTGGTGGGGTGGGTGGGTGGGTGGGTGGGTGGGTGAGTGTGGGTGGTGGGGTGGGTGGGTGGGGGGGGGGGGCGGAACTTCGGGTAGCCTCCGAAACCTGTATCTGTGTGTGTGAGAGTGAGTTGTGGATGTATGTGTGTGGAAGTTGTGGGGTGGGCTGTGGGGTGGGGTGGGGTGTAGAGGGAGGTGTGTTGATGTTGGCAGGGATGGGCAGACAGGAGCACGTTGATTTCAGAGGGCCGGGGGAACTTGGGGGGCCACCGAAACCTGTGTGTGTGTTTGTGTGTGAGGGAGAGTGGGAGATGGATGTGTGTGTGTGAGAGAGTGGGTGGTGGATGTGTGTGTGTGTGTAAGGTCTGGGGTGGGCTGTGAGGTGGGGTGTAGGGGGAGGTATGTTCGGGATGGCACGGATGTGCCGACAGGAGAACGTTGATTTCAGAGGGTCGGGGGAAGTTGAGGCGCCTCCGGAATCTGTGCGTGCTTATGTGTGTGTTAGTGTGTGTGTGTATGAGGGTGGGGGAGGGGACTTTAAGCACACATAAAACAAGCAGTTCATAATTTGAAATACTAACTACACAAATCTCACCTCCTCGCTCTCGGTCAAACCGGTTGCGTAAGTCCATGTGTGTGTGTGTGTGTGTGAAAGAGAGAGGTTGGGGGGGAGGGGACTTCAAGCGCACATAAAACAAGCAATTCATAATTTGAAAACAAAATCTCACCTCCTCGCTCTCGGTCAAACCGGTTGCCCAAGTTATCAAAACAACTCGTCATTGCCACTTTGCTCACAGAGCTCATGTCCTGCGCCAGTCCATCAGGGATAAAGGCTATTTTATTGGACTACGTATGTATGTATGATGCAGTCCAGGGGTAGGCCAAATAGGCTAGAGGGACTTGTTCAACCATCATTGCCACTTTGCTCACAGAGCTCATGTCCTGCGCCAGTCCATCAGGAATAGAGGCTAATGAATAAATAAATAAATACATACATAATTAAATAAATGCATACATCATTAAATAAATAAATATATACATAATTAAATAAATACATACATAATTAAATAAATACATACATAATTAAATAAATGCATACATAATTAAATAAATACATACATAATTAAATAAATGCATACATAATTAAATAAATACATACATACATAAGTAAATAAATAAATAAATAAATAAATAAATAAATAAATAAATAAATATATAGCCTTATGACGAGGTGTGAGGTTGAGGGGGCCAGCCGTTTGCTTTCACTGGGGCCAACAACACACAATAAATGCTATTATATTGGACTAATCCCTTTTGGGGCGGTAGGTTTACGGATAGACAGACGCTCACAGAGCTCATGCCCTGCGTCAGTCCATCAGGAATTAAGGCTGTTTTATTGCATTATGTATGTATGTATGACTATGTATGTATGACAATGTCTGACACAGTCCAGGGGTGGCTCTTGGTGCCGCACACCAGGGTAATTCAAAGCGCGCGCTTTTGCGCTTTTGAGCGCTGACTTTTTGACCCCCTCTGCGCTTTAAGCGCAATTTTTTGGAACCCCCTGTGGGCGCAGCAAGCAATTTTTGCGCTTTTTGCACTACAAAGCGCAGTTTTTTTTGTCTTCAAGTGCACTAAAGCGCTGGCCAATTTGGCCATTTGAAGTACCCTGCTGCACCCTACAAAATCCTGCGGGCTACTCAATTTTTCTGAAATCAGGTTTGAGTAACCCACTCCGGTGGGCTACTCAACTTTTCTGAAATCAGGCTTGAGTAGCCCAACCGGCTACACAACCTTGCCAAGAGAAATCTGAAAAAACAAACTGGACTATGTATGTAAGACAATGTATGATACAGTCCAGGGTTAGGCTAAAGAGACTTGCCCGACCCTGATGAGAGGGCTAAAAATAAAAAGCATTGATGAATTGATGAACATACAAACTGACTAATCACTTTTGGGGGCGGAAGGTGTTCAGCTAGACAGATGTAGGGACTAACAGATGTACAGGTGTACACAGATGTGCAGATGTACATATATATGCAGATGTACAGTTGTACACAGATGTAGAGACTACCAGATGTACAGAAGTACACAGATGCGCAGATGTAGAGACTACCAGATGTACAGATGTACACAGATGTGCAGATGTAGAGACTACCAGATGTACAGATGTACACAGATGTGCAGATGTACATACATAGACAGATGTATAAATTGTTTGGATTGGATTGTTACATGTTTTTCCAGCTAACTGCGGGCTGCTCGCTGCAGTGATTTTTGGCGGAGCACCTCCTTCTGGGATGCGGGAGCCCCCAGTGTTACCCATTTGTCCGTCCATCCATCCGTCTGACCGTGATGAAGCCCGACACGTCAGCCAACGGTCTCGTAACTAACTCGCTTCCGTTGCCACCTGTCGCTCCCTCGCGATCACTCTCCGCCATTTTTTAGCGTCGCAAGTGACGCTGCATATGACTTGTCCTAAGGTTTTTGGACGAAACATTAATAATCGTTTGGGTCCACACCTGGGTCTGCACTTTGGGAACATGAAAAATAAGAATAAACATTAATAATCGTGCGTGCACGATTAATCGAGCTTAGGAAAAAGACTGGCTCACCTTGTTCCAAGTCAAAGTCTTCCCAAGCAGTACCCACAGGAACCAGGGAGCACAATAAGCAGTCTCCCCCCTCGCACCAAGACTTAGGCATGGAGATACATATATAAATATACACATTTATGTATAAGTATATAAATTTACAAGACTACGTTGCCTTTTAGTATATACATATATAAATAAACACATTTACAGACGTATTTAAATCAGCAAGGCTACGCTGTCTATAAATATACACATATATAAATATCCACATTTATATATAAGTATATAAATCAACAATACTATGGTATCTATAAGCATATACATATATAAATATACACATTTACAAACGTATTTAAATCAGCAAGGCTACGCTGTCTATAAATATATACATACATATATTTATATATATACACATTTATATATAAGCATATAAATCAACATGACTACGTTGTTCTACCTGCTCTGAAGACGTTGTTGAAGGTGGTGCGACCATGAAATCAGCTAGCTGCCGCATAACTTCCGCCCCCTGCAGGTATATGTATAAGTACTTCTGTTTATTTTGACGCTGAGTAAATGTAGATATTTACTGTTGTTAACGAGGTGCTGGCTATTCCTTAATGCAGTCATCGATCAGGACAATTCTGAAAGATCTGTAGTGCCCATTCCACTTATGCTCTTACATCTTTCGTTAGGTTGCTCAATCGCGATTTGTCGCAAAGTTAAGATTTGGGCCGCTTTGGGTGAAAAAAACTTTTGACCCCTCTAATTTTTGTACAACTTAATTTTTTGCTCATTTTTTTTTTTTAGTTTGAGCCGGTTTGAGGATAAGCTCTATCCAAAGCGAAGATGTGGTACGGCAGCTTTTTTCCTGCCCCCCCCCCCCCTTGTATATATACATATATATTTCTGTTTCCTTTGTTACAAAATGTTAGAAATTCATGAATGTCGTCAATGATTGTTGCTAAGCAAATCGTTTGAGGCAGAGGCTGACATCCACTGTTTCGTTTGGGTTTGTTTGCTGCATGATGTTGGCCCCCTGCAAACCTGTATGTGAACTTCTCGTTATTCGGATGCTGAGCACATATTGATATTTGCATAGGACGTTGAGATGTTGGCAATACCATGCTGCCTGATGTCCGCCCCCGGCACATGCAACATCCACCGTAGCTACTACATACGTGGCCAAAACCAATACCCCCCCCCATTGTTTTGATTTCAACCTGTAACAATGACAAATCCAAACGGCCTACCTGGAAGATACATGAGTTAGGCAGGTAGCAAACAAGATTAGGCAACGTGCAACGTGCACCATAGCTACTACACACGTGCCCCCCACCACCACCACCCACACCACACACACACCATTACAACCACCACCACCACCCTCTGTCCTGGTTTCCACCTGTATCAATGACAAATCCAAACGGCCTACCTGGTAGATACAATAGGTAGGCAGGTAACAAACACAACAAGGCACATGCTATGTGCACCATCGCTATTACACACGTCCCCCCCCCCCCCACCACCACCACCACCACCCCACCACCCACCCACCCCACCCACCACACACCCACCACACACCCACCACACACACACACTCACCACACACACATCACCACCACCACCCTCTGTCCTGGTTTCCACCTGTATCAATGACAAAGCCAAACAGCCTACCTGGAAGATACAATAGGTAGGCAGGTAACAAACACGACAAGGCACATGCTATGTGCACCATAGCTACTACATACGTGGCTGACCCCCCCACCCCCACCCACACCCACACCACACACACACACACTCACCACACCACACACACACCGCCACCACCACGTTGTCCTGGTTCTCACCTGCAACAATGACAAAGCCAAACAGCCTACCTGGAAGATACATTAGATAGACAGGTAGTAAACACGACAAGGCACATGCAACGTGAAACATAGATGCTGCATAAATGGCCGAACCGTCCCCTTCCCCTCCCCCCCCTGTCATTCAGCTATTTCTGGTTGGTGTCACACATTGTGGCTGGGTAGCCTACCAGGCAAGACCAGGCACATGCAACATACACCGCAGCTGCTACATGCGCGGCCAAATCGAGGAAGCCCCTGATGCAGCAAGTGCACAGTTGACCTTCTTCGACATCCCTTTGACATACCTAACAGGCTAGCTGGTACAAGCATGCGGTAGTTTGGTCAGGCGAACAAAAACTCACCTTGTCCTTCAGCTCTTGCTGATTGGTGACCCACATGGAGGCTGGGTAGTCTACTAGGCATGACAAGGCACATGCAACATACACCGCAGTTACTACATATGTGGTCGAAACGAGCAAGCCCCTCATACAGCAAGAGAACAGTTGACCTTCTTTGACATCCCTTTGACATAGCAGCTTGACCTAACAGGCTACCTGGTGATGAAAAAGTAATGACAACGCCTGGTATGGCGTTGTATTAAGGGAGCCCCGTCTTACAGCTGTAGGGGGAAAGCTGCTACTTTACATGGACACAGCTACCACGGCGGTTGACAGCAACCGCAAACACTAAAGCGCACTTGTAGGGATTCAAACCTCGCACCTTCATCTTTTCTACCGTTGCCTAGCTGGTACATACTTGAGGAAGTCAGGTCAGGCCAACAAACCTCACCTCGCACTTCAGCTGTACACACATGCGTTAGTCAGGTCAGGCCAACAAACGCTCACCTTGTCCTTCAGCTCTTGCTGGTTGGTGCCCCACATCGTTGCTAGGTAGTCAGGTCAGTCCAACAAACCTCACCTTGTCCTTCAGCTGTACACACACGAGGTAGTTAGGTCAAGCCAACAAACGCTCACCTTTTCCTTCAGCTCTTGCTGGTTGGTGCCCCACATGGTTGCGATCCTGCGCAGCACTGTTTGGAAGCCTGGCATTGCAAGCTGCTCCCCCTAGAGAGGTAAAGCGATGGGAGGTGTGTGTGGGGGGGGTGGGGGGGGGGAGGGATGGTAAGTGAAGCTATGGTAGTGTGCGTGTGTGTGGGGTGGTGGGGTGGGGTGTGGGGTGGGGGTGTGGGGTGTGTGTGGGTGAAGGGAAGGCAAGTGAAGGGAATGGCAGGTGAAGCGATGGTATGTGTTTTGTGTATGTGTGTGTGAGTGGGGGAGTGCGATGTGTGTGTTGGGGGGGGTGGGGGGTGGGGGGGTGGGGGGGTGGGGGGGGGCAGGGAAGGCAATGAAGGGATGGCAGGTGAAGCGATGTAGGTGTGTGTGTATGTGGGTGGGTGGTGTGAGTGGGTGGGTGAGGGAGGCTGGGGGGGGGGGGGGGGGAGGGAAGGCAAGTGAAGGGATGGCAGGTGAAGCGATGGTTGGTGTGTGTGTATGTGTGTGTTGTGTGCTGTGTGTGTGTGTGTGTGTGTGTGTGTGTGCGAGTGTGTGTGTGCGAGTGTGTGTGTGTGTGTGTGTGGTGGTGGTGGGTGGTGGTGGTGGGCAGGGAAGACAGGTGAAGGGATGGCAGGTTGAAGCGATGGTAGGTTGTGTGTGTATGTGGTGGGGTGGGTGGGGGAGGTGGGTGTGTGTGGTGTGGGGGGGGGGGGGGGGGGGGGGGGGGGGGGAGGGCAGGAAGGCAAGTGAAGGGATGGCAGGTGAAGCAATGGTAGGTGTGCGTGTATGTGTGTGTGTGTGTGTGTGGTGGTGGTGGTGGTGGTGGTGGTGGTGGTGGGCAGGGAAGCAGGTGAGGCATGGCAGGTGAAGCGATGGTAGGTGTTGTGTGTATGTGGGTGGGTGGTGAGTGGGTGGTGTGGGAGGTGTGTGTGTGTGGTGGGGGGGGGGGAGGCGGGAGGCAGGGGGGGGGGGGGGGGGGGGGGGGGGGGGTGTGGGGGGGAAGGCAAATGAAGGGATGGCAGGTGCTTTAAGCGATGGTTGCTTGGTTGGCGCTTGCCTTCCAAGTGTGTGTGTGTATGTGCGTGGGTGGGCGGTGTGTTAGGGGGCTGGGGGTGAACTGGGTGGAGGTGGGTTGCAGGGAAGGCAAGTGAAGGGATGGCAGATGATGAAGCGATGGTTAGGTTATTGTGGATGTGTGGCCGGTGGGGGTGGATGAGTGTGGGTGGGTGACCAAGAGAGGGGGGGGGGGGCGGGGGGGGCGGGGGGGCAGGGAAGGCAAGTGAACGGAATTGCGACAGAATGTGAGGTTGTTTCAGGTAGAAAAAACAGTAACTGGCAGTTTGCAGCTCTTAGGGGCTCTGACTATTCCATGTTCACTGTAGCACTACTCCAGGGCCCCGTCGGTAAAACTTGTTCGGGATTTAGTTCATCAGTGCTTGTTTTGTCAAGCCCTTCCTACACGGTTGGGCAAGTCCCTTTAGCCTATTTGGCCTACCCCTGGACTGTTAGATACATACATACATACATACATACATACATACATATCTTATTATATTATATATAGTAGCATGTCAGGGGTTTAGACGCGTTTGGCTCAGGCAGTTGGCTTTGGTTTCATATCTTGCCCCCCGACCTGTCGCCCAGGTGGAGCCAGGTCTGGGGTCTCGATTTTTCGAGACCTGTCGCTGACGTGGCCACGGGGGTGGTCCGCCCGTCGGGACGACGGGCTCAGATGCTAGTATATATATAAAGAAATCATGGTCGTGGTCGTGGTGGTGTCATCATCGCGTACCCACGTGCCATGGGCGTGCGAAGTGTAACCGACTTGCAACCGACTTTCCGTCAAACCCAACTCGCAACACCCCGCCCAGCGAAATGTTCAAATACCGAAACTGCAGATGCGCAAAGCTAAGTGCGCGCTCATTTCGTCCCCACTTTTGCTTTGCCTCCCATACTTTGACTGCAAGCAATTTAGATCCAGAAGATCCTCTCCTCGGAGGTCATCTGCTGACCCTCGCTTTGCATGGCGCTCAGAATAATCGTTTCAGTTCATTGCTTCTCCACGGAGCATGATGATGCATGACAGGAGGGCCCGCAACACCGCCAGCCAGCGCTCAAAGCGAGCTTGCATGAGCAAGGAAGAACTGGACAGAGCCGGGAAGAGCCAACACAGAGTCGACATGATGCCCACGCTGCCCCGACCCAGGGGTTACGTCAGGCTCATAATCAAGCCGGACGTGAACAGCGCGATCCCATTCCTCAGGATGAACGCGAAGCTGCTAAGCTGCTCTTAACCAAGCCAGGCGTGAAGACTTTGCTTTCCAACATCAGGAGTTACGGCAGACTCATAATCAAGCCAGGCCTTCAGATCGTCATGCTTTTTTTCTCCGCCTGCGAGCGTTGCCACCGTTCATCTCACGCATGCGCACTTTTGCCATGCCATCGCATCGCCTTCGTCATGATTGTCTGGTTGTTGCGATTAATTCGACTTTGTTCAGATCGCCACGGCCATTCCGTCCCTCTGCACACTCTCGCGCTTGCACCTCTCATACCTTATCTGAAAGCTATTTTCGTTGTATAGATTATCGTGAAATACGATTTGTGCTGTTCCAAGAGTTGACCGAGTATCAACTGGGGCACTGCACGAGAAGATGAAACTGCAAGTTTGTAGCTTTGGAATTGCACTGGTCCGGTGTTCTCGGGGTGATCGGGATCTGAGCGTTCCCAAGTTGTTAGTCTGCACTTTCCCCTCTTTCTGCAAGATTAAATCCCGCAGCTGAGTGAAGGGTATGAGGTAGGAGGAGGAGAGGTGTGATGTGCGTGTCTGGTGGTTGGGGGAAGGCGAGGCTTTCGGGGGCGAACCGGTGAGAGAAGAGAGAGTTTGTGTGTATTGCGGTAGGAAGAGGGCCGGGAAGTGGAGGGGTGCTGTGGGTCTGTATGTGTGTGTGTGGGTGGTGATGGGTGGGAGGGGTGGGGATGGAATCATGTATGACTGGGGGGGAGGCCACAGCTTAAGCAAAAGGGGAAAAGGTAGAGAGAAGAGGTGTGCGTCTGAGAGTGCGGGGGGAGAGGGAGGGTTGGTGTGGCCACCGGCCAACACGGGCTCACCTTCTAGTCATATCATACATACATACACAACATAACATACACATCATACATACATACATACATACATACATACATACATAAACACACACACACATACACACATACACACATACTCACACACATACATACATACATACATACATACATACATACATACATACATACATACATACATACGTACATACATACATACATACATACATACAATATGTACCATCATCTTTGATTTGTATAATTATAGCATTGCCATCAGATCTTCGTTTTGTTCCAGAAAGAGTTTTTTCTGGTAGCGATCCGGGATTTGGTGTCTTTCAAGGTTGGGCTCCTGGTAGCAATTTGGGTAGGCGGCCTGAAGGGCTGACGCAGTGGGTCCAGGGGGTGGAGCCAAGATTTGAGTCATGGTAGCGGGTGGTTCGGCCAAAACAGGGTCCCAGGTAGAATCACTACTGGCAGCGGAAAATAAAAGCATTGCCGTGGTCAGGGGGTGTTCAAGAATTTATTTTTAGACACCCACGCTTTGAAGTTTTTTTTTGCCCTTACCCCCCCCCCATTGGCTTAAAAGGTCAATATCTTCCTCACCAATCATAATTAGGTCATGAAAGTTAGGTGTATACTGACCCTTACCTGAACCGGCCGTGGTATCATAATTTTTGAATTACCTGGAAGATGTCTTTTTTCGGGTAGTAGGTTCCACCGTAGAAAGGCTGGAGGTCAGGGGTGAGCCACACACTCATAGGCCAGCCCCCCTGTCCAGAGATCGCCTGGAAAAGAGATTGTCCAAAGGAGAGGGGGGTGGTTGGAGGGGAGGGTTGGATGGTGTGGGGTGGTGGGTGGGGGGGTGGGTACTAGTTTCCAACGTAGAAAAGCTGGTGGTCAGGGGTGAGCCACACGCTCATGGGCCAGCCTCCCTGCCCAGAGATCGCCTGGAAAATAGATTGTGCGGAGGAGAGGGGTTGGGTGCAGGGGAGGGTTAGATGGTATGGGTGGGTGGGGTGGGGGGGAGGGGGACTTGGGTAGTGGGTTCCACCGTAGAAAGGCTGGAGGTCAGGGGTGAGCCACAAACTCATGGGCCAGCCCCCCTGTCCAGAGATCGCCTGGAAAAGAGATTGTTCGGAGGAGAGGGGTTGGGTCGAGGGGAGGGTTGGATGGTATGGGTGGGTGGGTGGAGTGGGGGAGGGGACTTGGGTAGTGGGTTCCACCGTAGAAAAGGCTGGAGTCAGGCGGTGAGCCACAAACTCATGGGCCAGCCCCCCTGTCAGAGATCGCCTGGAAAAGAGATTGTTCGGAGGAAGGGGGGGTGGGTGGAGGGAGGGTTGGATTGTGTGGGTGGGTGGGTGGGTGGGGAACTTGGGTAGTAGGTTCCACCGTAGAAAGGCTGGAGGTCAGGTTAGAGCCACACACTCATGGACCAGCCTCCCTGTCCAGAGATCGCCTGGAAAAGAGACTGTTCGGAGGAGAGGGGGGGGTGGGTGATTGGGAAGGGTTGGGTGGTGGCGGGGGAGGAGGGAGGTGGGGGGTGGAGGTTTGGATGGTGGGATGTAGGGTGGGATGAAATGGGCAGGAGGGGCAAGGAGGGGGTGAGTGAGTGGTTTGTTGTGTGTGGGTGTGGGTGAGTGGGTAGTTTGTTGTGTGTGGGTGTGGGTGGGGGTGGGGGTGGGGGTGGGGGTGGGGGGGTTTGTGGGTGGGTGGGTGGGGGTGGGTGTGCGTGTTGGTGGTGTGTGGGTGTGTGTGTGGGGGGGGGGGGGGGGGGGGTGGCGGGGAGCAGAATACCAGTCGCCCAGCTGCTCCGGTAACAAAACACATATATTGGGGTGGGTGTGGGTGTGGGTGTGTGGGTGTGGGGGTGAAAGCTCAGAAACACTGGGATGCGTTCCCAGCTTCTGAGCCCATATCTCAAGTGAAAAAAACTGTGGACTCAGGATGCTTGCCTTGAATAACCCATGCACCAGAGCAATATTTCCACTACCAGTAGCGATCACTACCTGGGACCCTGTTTTTGCCAACCCATGAGAATGTGTGTTACAGGTCAGGCCGAGGGGCAAACTGGATGAGTTCCTAGCTTCTGAGCCCATATTTTTGAAGTGCAGAGTGCAAAGTGAAAAAAGTGAAAAGAGCAAAAGTGATAAGTGAAAAAACTGCGGAGTCAAGAAATAGGAATGCATCAAGAGGAGTTGGAAATGTAGTTGTTGGACATGTAGTTGTTCAGTTGTTGCACACACTGCTGTTGGAGACATAGATGGCGTACACATAGTTGTTGCACACACTGCTGTTGGAGACATAGATGGCGTACACATAGTTGTTGCACACACTGCTGTTGGAGACATAGATGGCGTACACATAGTTGTTGCACACACTGCTGTTGGAGACATAGATGGCGTAAACATAGTTGTTGTTGCACACACAAGGTGTGTTTGGAGACATAGATGGCGTAAAACAGAGTAGTTGTTGCACATGGTAGTTGTAGGTTGTTCAGACCTTTGCAGCCTAGGAACTAGGAAGCGTCAAAGAGAGGCTAATGGAAAGCAACGCACCTGCACATATGGTCATGTACACTCGCGATCCATCAGGCCCTAGGCCTTTCCTCCGATCCACCTTGATGCAAACGTTAGGTCCTTTTCTTGTTCATCATCGCAGCAGTCTCCTCATCTCGAAGGACTCGCCGCTCCATCCACATGACACGCCTGGCATATGTGGAGATGTGGTGTATGCGGAGGTGGAAACTGGAGCAGCAGGAATTTCCGGTTTCGGATTTTCTTGGCAGCTTCTGAAGTCAGTCCCTGAATATGGCAGACTGTGCTAATATTAGCTAATACCCAATATGTGCACGCAGTTCTTAGCAGTCTCTCATTCTCAAACGACTCACTCCATCACATGACCTGGCATAGCGTGAGATGTAGGGTATGAGTCAAGAGGTGAATGAGAGATCTGTGTGACAACATCCTCAAGTGATCCTGCTCCATCAACATGACACCTGGATACGTGAAGATGTAGGGATATGAGGTAAGAGGTGAATGAGGAGAAAAAAAAATCTGGGGTGGGTGGAAAACCATAACATCCTCAAGTGACTCTGCTCCACATGTACCCTGGGCATGAGTGAGATGCGGGTATGAGGTCAAGGGGTGAATGAGGAGTCCTGTGTGACAACTCCTAAGTCTCTGCTCCATCACATGACCCCTGGCATGCGTGAGATGTAGGGTATGAAGGTCAAGAGGTGAATGAGGAGATCCTGTGTGACCACATCTCAAGTGACTCCTGCTCCATCACATGAAACCTGCATACGTGGATGTAGGGTATGAGGTCG
>JAJSRW010000218.1:0-22500 GCA_022414725.1 Microglena sp. YARC
GGCGGGTGGGGATGGCCTTGTTGGCACAACACAGCACATGAGGCTTACCACAGGCCCAGACCGGCTTTCTTCCCTGACAATGCTTGGCTTGCACCACACTTTCATACAGACTCACGTTGCTAGGGGCATGTCAACCCGCAGCATTCCGCCAGCCCCTCAAACGGGCTGGCGACATCAGTGAATGCATGTCGACCAGTCTGCAGCACCCCTACACAGCCCGTAGAGTGGAAAGTTAACAATTCCACATTCATCCGCCACCTTCACCTCAAATCCCCTTCCTGACTATCAAACACCTTCTGATTTACTTGGCAAGTCCTAGCCAAAAGCAGAAAACCTTGAGCAGGGGTACCCCTCTCACCCCTCTAGTAACACCAAACCAACCCTTGCCATCCCCGCAAATATTTAGTCATATTGAGACAGCATTGGAGAGCCTCTATCCCAGGCAAACATCTCTAGAGCCAACACCATCACTAGAAACTTTTACCCTCCCTGGGCATGTCCACCAGAAACCTGCTGGCAGATCATTGATCCGTTTGTCAGCAGACCTTTCAGGATCCCTTACCGTTCATTCATAACTGCCCAGGTGGAAGTGTCCTCGCCATCAGAGCAACCCACTGGCACCTACTGCCACAATACACTTGTAACCGACATTCCCACTATCCCAGCACTTTGGCAGAACAACAACCCTGCACACCCCCAGCCCCGGCATCTCCCAGACCCTATGCTGGAAGGGGAGATGAAGCATTTATGACAGATTAAGCACGAGCAACAGACTGTTCACTGACCCTTACCACACCCATCTCCAACCCTGAGGGCCTCTGGCCATTGACAAGTAATGCCCCTACGTCCCCACCAAGGGAAGGCCAAGCGGCAGAAGACCAACCGCCGCAGACATGATGCGGAAGTCGCAGGCACCCCCAGGGAAACTCAACCTTCACATTCACTTCCCCTAATGCTCTCTCGCTGTCTCAGTGACTTATTCCCCTCCCTGAACCACCTCGACTTCCCACTGACACCCTCGAGGAGGTTACGCCGAGTCTGAAGCTTATACAATGCACTCCGACTTGGAGGATCTCAAGAATGTCCGCAAGGGAAAAGGCCCCTTGACCACCCACACCAGGCGTACCTGGTACCAATGGAAGCTCTTCAAAACCTCCCTGCGATCGCCGCACACCCCCCTGAATACATTGGTCACCACCTCACAGCGCAAGGCCATTTTGACTATGCTCCTAACATGTAAACCCCTGATACCACTGCCAGGCTTGGCCACCTTTCTGCACCCTTGAGCGCTGACTGATGCATGCATCTATTGGAGCAGGTGCCATCACCAGTGCCCCGTAGCCTCCTTGCAACAACCCCAGCAGACCTGAAACTGGTGAAAGAGCTGAAGCAGCAGCTTCCTCCAAACAAGCTGCTTCAGGTAAACCCCAACAAACACACCCCATATAGTCCATCACTTACACTCCTGTGCATCCCTGCCACCAAAAACCTAACAACATCAAAACACTCCACTCCACACGGTTGCCAGCACCACATCCAACATAGGCTTCCCCAAAAGCCAACCAGCTCTTCAAAGGGACACGAGGAAGTTAACCGCTCAAACCCCCTGGCTCTGTGGATTAACAGCACTGCTCCTCGCTTGCTTTCTCTCTTATCAGCACTACCCACTCGTCCCAGTGGAAACATCCCATAGCAAGTTAGCAACAAAAATAGAAAAAATAGACATGTAAGATTATGAGCCCTTCTGTGACAACTATCCCTGATTTACTAAAATGTTTGAAACCACTCATGCCAGACTCAAAAGGCACAGCCTGCCACTCCTGTGCTGACAGATTTACAACCCTGTAACCAGAATTAAACCTCTGCCTTGCAACTTTCCCTCCGCCCCCTCAGTGCTGCTCCCTGCTCTACATACTCTACCTCCCGTAGTATTAGACTAGCCTCAGCATTACTCAGGCAGGAATGCTCACCAGCGATGTAAGTACCCTCTACAGTTCCCGTGCCCATCAGCATCTCCACCTCAACTACAACGCCCCCCTCCACCTCCAAGAGGACTAGGAGTTCAGACCAGAGGAAGCAGACGCACCTCTACCGAAAGCCAGATCTACGGAGACTGCCCCACTCTACTGGGAAGACCCAGACACAGCTCTCACTCGGCCAAATGTCACTTCTCATGTCAATAGCCTACCCTTGGCTATTACAAAGCCCATGGATAACAATCTAGTCCTAAGACTTTCTAACCAAATTCCACATCAAGTCACTAGAGCCACTGATAATCACTCGAGAAGGGCTATGGCATCATATTTTTCAACCCCTCTGGAAACCGGGGGTAATAATGCCTTATTGACTACTACAACCCTTCACCGAAGCATTTACTGGGCCACTGGTTACTCTGGTCAGCCACAGGTAACACCCATACACACCCTACACACCTCATTCCCTAAACTGAAGAAATGATGAAAACATAGGCATCAATTTTACGGTACAGCACAAACTACTAAATCCTTGCAGAAATTCCATTCCAATCAGCACAAATTCATACCTGCTTTGGTCCAATGGCCTATGGATCCATGCATATCACTATCAAATATCTACAACAATAAATGGTTGGTGGTATACCTTGACTCTATAGACACATCTCTGGAACCACCATCCTAACCCCCCAAGACTGCGCATCCAGCTCCAGGGCGACTTCTTACACTTCCTTAGCCACGCTACCACCCTCCTTCCATGGACTACATCCATTGTCAACTTGATCTCTTATTTTGATCCACCCGACTCCCCAGCCTCGAATACAATTGTACCATCTAGAAGACTTTCAATAGATTCAACACCTTACATCCAATTCCACCCTTCACCACAGACTCAAACATCCCTACCACTTCAAAATTACACTGAAACACCGCATCGACGAAGATGATGCATTATCTATTTTAGTTTGCTGAGGCATGAATCCACACGCAAAACGTAAGGACACTCCTTACACCTTCTTACCAAAGAAACTCTAAAAATCCAAGAATAACTTCCACCAACTAAAAATACGGACACGAAGTGAACCTTCCTCCCTCGTCCAAATACAGGTCAGCAAGGCTCCCCACCCCAGCAGGCCTACGCTATTCCTGATACAACCAAGTTGCTCAGACAGACCCGAAAGATCCTCGCGAGCTCCCCGTCCAAGATAGCAGCATCCATCAGCTCACTACCAAGCCCACCTCACGGTTGACAATTTCGTAGTAAGCCTCTACTCTGAACAATACCTCAGACCAAACCTTGTCCACAGCTAGGAACATCTTAATGACCTAACATCACCAACTATCAACTGCAGGGATGTGGATCCTCCTGGAAGTCACTAGATACATTGATCCAGGGTAATTGATAATCAATAATTTCTCATTGAAACCAAATATCTCACCAGAAATACCATTTCTAACATGATTAAATCGACTGCCTATGATTATCACTTTTCCACTTACATGACAGTCAAAACTACTCTCCAACTACCAGCCTGACAAATAATAGTCACCCCCAGCTATGGGGTGCATTACCCGCTAATCCAGCAGAAAACAGTCACTGCTCACAGTCAATCATGAAAACTCCCCAGTCGACACTCTCTGGACACGTCTTACTCACCAACACCATAACACCATAACCCATGTACTGGGCGTCTCACATGCTCCTTTCTGTAACAATGCCCCTAAAAGATGAGAACATCTACTCCTACATCACCACTTACTGAGTAAAAGTCTATCCCACACTACATCCTAGGGCTGGGGACTGGAATGCACATTGCCACTACCACTGACAGAAGCGTTCTTCCTACAGAATATCCAGTTGACTTCTGCACCAGCAACACAATTTTCTCAACTCTGTATCACTCACACAACCACAACCCGACTCACACATTTACTTTTCTTGCAGAACAACACCCCTAACAGCAGTCGTATTTGATTTATCTGCTCACAACTCACTCCGGGCTACCCCAACCACTGCGAAAGCACCCACAAACATGCGGGGACACCCCTAGGACCACCTGCGACCCCCTCTCCCCCCCCCCCTCTTGAGCAACGCCTCACCTCCACTTTCCTCCCCTCCTGCCATACCTACCAACCAACAACTACAACCTGACCCTCAGCTCCTCCTCCCTCTTAAACTAATCAGACAAAGAGAATTAACTAGGCAAGCCATCACTACTCACATACTCCACCATTCCTGAGCTTCCACACTAACATAGATATTCCGCCTTTGGCAAACTGCTCAGGACCTTTCTTTGTGGAGACAAGGACGCCTACTTCACATTTCACATCCATCAGGGCAGGAAACTGATGACTACACTTCAGAAGAACCTCAATGTATGGTGTTCCGACACCTTGATTGACCACCTGCATCAAGCCATCCTCAGTATATTTATGATAGGACTTGCCCCATAAACTCAACCTATCTCTGGCTATCTTCCTCCCAGATTTAAGACAGCTAAATTCCTACAACACTTACCAACATCGCTGAAACACATTTAAAACTCTCGCACCTCAATTCCTTTACCCATGGACCTATCTGATATGCATACCTGCCGCTGCTTCCCCATCCTTTTCCTCCAGACTGCCCTGCTACAACTACAACGCAAGTCCAACACTCCTTCTCCTCCACAATTCCCCTTCTTACCCCCAATCCTCCAATCATCCACTTAGATGACATACAACAACACTATCCAGGAGCACGCACTACTCCCAAGCCCTGCAAAAGGAGGAACGAAGCACCAAGGGCCATCAAGAAGTTTCGCCATCGCCTAACCTACACAGGCGCTTGGTTACGCATCAGACACATCTGCAAACCGTTCGGCAGCCCCACTTCTCCCACTGTCCTTCTTAACAGCAAACTGGAACCTCATTTACTTAAAACTCATAAATCTTCCTGCTCTCTTATTGACCAAACCTATGGCAAACTCAGTCTCCCTGTGGCCCCCACCAATGGCAACTACACTGTACCTACTCTACCCCTCCCACCCTGGGAAAACACACTGACAAATTCAACTCGAAAAACCCCCGCCACCTCTTATTCAGCATACTGCTCCTCACCCTACACCCTATACCCTCTCATCCCCAAATGCCTACACCGTATCTGCATCTGAAACTGGCCACAATAAAAGCTCACGAGGACCAAGTACTGGTGTACCCAATGAATTTATTAATGTGTCTCGCCCACCGAATGCACACACTTCTCATCACAACTTATGCCAAATCTCCTGGAGTCCTGGGTGAAACCCCCAGACTGCTGGAAAACTGTTCTCACACAGTTATGCTTACAAAAAATCTGACCCGTACCTTCCCAGAACTACTTAGACCCATAGGACTTAACAATTCTCGTGGGCTAACTCTGGACTCTTTTCATCAACAACCCATTGCCATCCTACTCAGAAACCAATCATATTCTCGGCACCTGCCGAGGATTTGAAAGCCAAGAGACCTATAGGCAGTCCTCAACTCATTCAACATGAGGATGTCCCTCCCTCTTCCTACAAGACTTGAACGCGCCTCACTTTTGACTTTAGCTCTTGCCTCTCAACATGATTAGATAACCAAAAACTTCTTAATTCATTAATGGCACAACCTTGGATTCACCCCGACACCATGAGGAACCCAGTCGAGGGATCTATACCACTCCAACACTCAATCCCTCCTTAACAACAACCTAGGCGTCAACCCATCCCCATCACAGGGGATCCTATCCAAGGGACCACTCTCCCCTCTCCTCTTCATCTCTTTATTGAACCCCTCCACCGATGGCTAGCTCAGGAGCGTAGGGGATACGCGGCTGCTCCCTTCCCCACCGCGCTTGGAGCTGACGAGCACACTCACCAGCAGCCTGGCGTCGGTGTGGATGACACCGCTTAGTCCTCACTGAACGGATCGGAGGACCTCCGCATCCAATGTGGGTATAAGTCCAACTGTTCAGGCACTGGTCTGGGCATCCCTCTCAATGCTACCAAATTGTGTGGTCGAGTGGGCTTCCTTGCGCAGACACACCTCTCAACCCCACCCCTACACTGATATCCTCAAACAAGACTCAGGATCAAAATAGCCCTGGAGCCACATTATTCCAACTTATCAACACCAGATATAGCCTACAAATACCTTAGGAGTCCCACATCTCTCTCCCCCTAACTTGGAAATAACCAACGCATGCCACCTTGACATTATCCACACCAGGGTCCTACACTTATACTCAACAAGCTAAGAAGCAGGGCAACCCCTGAACAATGCATACGCATAAGTCACATACAATGCATCAGAGCAGCCATCAAAGTACCCTATGAATCGTAGCCCCCTTCTCTCTCACAGACGTCCACATTATAGATAACAAGCAGTACTTAAGAGAGTCAAACGTGCAAGCAGCCTTCCATGTCTTCCCCACTTAGGGCACCTAACCTGCCAAAACAGAGGCGGCCTAGGGATTCCCCTCTCTCCTCACGAATACACACAATTACTGCCTCTGCCCTCCACCCACGCCATGAATGACACTGGACGCCTGGACATACTAACACAAATCTCTCCTCACTAAACTTCAAAACTTTCCACACTCTCACTCCAACGCTCTCTCTTCCCAAACTCCTCCAATACTCATCTCTTGCCCGGCAACTCAACTCCTAGACCATTCAAACATCCAAATTACCTGGAATGACACAGAACTCCCTGGATAAAGCTCACACATCCAATCAGTTACTCCTCAACCTGCTCACATCCCTGTCTCCTTTGTGACTCCCTTCGCACGATCTAGGGATCTATACCATAACTCACGACCTGGTTATCCCAGTTAAACGGCTGACTCACCTTATCACTACCGCAACGGATCCCAGTGCCTCTTAAATCACACAGGGCAAAGTCACAAAGCACCATCGGCGCTCCCTCAACCTCCTTGTGAAAACGTACATGGCACACCTCACTGGCAAAAGCGCCCGACCTGCTCCCCTCCGTCAGCATTGGCCAACCCTCTTCCATTACCGCAGCGACAACTTTTTACCTCGTCATACACCATCCCACCCAAACCGTCAGCCGATGCGCAGAACATGTTTGTCGCCCGCCCGGCCTCCACCCAACTCAGCGCTACCACACCCAACCAGCCGAGCGCAACTTGCTCCTGTCAAGGAAGCGGACTACACAGCAGACCCTCTCCGAGACCTCAGCGGGGAACAATGCGTGGGCGTGGACCACCTGCAACTCCACAGCCGAATGGACGCCAACGTCGACCACTACGGTAAAGCATGGGGGCAAACAATGAAAGCCGCGACAACCTGGGCATCCGCCTTCACCTCTGCAAGGCCATCATCCGCGGCCCATCCCAAGCCCTTCTTTAAGCACTACAACATCCACTAAGGTCTCCAACCCTGATCTTCTCAAGGCAGCAATGCTCCACCCTACCCCTGGAATCCCATCCCGCCTACCCGTCTCCTCACCTCACCTATGGTAACAGTACAAACCGCCCTCAGCCATTACCAGCTGGCGCATCAAAACGGACCATGGCACACTAGGGACACCAGCATCACCACCACTGCCCACTCCAATGGGCCCCCATCACCATCGCACAACGACCATATCAGTCAAATACACTCAAATTGGATTACACTATCCTTCACAGTAACCCAATTCTCCACCACCTCTGAGGTCCACTGGAAACCACAACCATACCACATCCACCCACCTCATCACTATGCTGGGCCAATCCACCTATGACACCCTTCTCAGGCCTTCAAAGACACACCACACACCACACACCCATCTTAACCCAGAAGAGACTCCACACTTACTAACTCCCAGCAAACAGGGACAATGTGGCACTAACAAACCTGGCTTGCAAGCGCTGATAACCATGCCCTTGTCTCCAAAACTTCTTCACATAGACACTCATGACCGAAACCCTACCTGGGACATCCATCACCACTCAAACGCAGCCCAAACTGGCATCCTCACTGGTCTCAGAGTAGGCCATCAAACCCACCACGCATGCAGACCACAACTACATTCCTCTTAAACCCACCGGGAAATGTGTGGGTCATAGTACCAACACCCTTCTCACCTCCCTCCACACACACTATGAATACAATAGAAGACTACACGCGCCTTCAACTTGGAACCACTCACAACAGGAGGATTCCTAACCTGACCTTGCAGCCCTATACACCAGCACAAGGACACCCCTGCCTCCACTCACTCTTCCCCGCCCTGCACCAAGCTAACCTACACCTCAACATCACCCATCACCTTCCGCTGAACACTGCTACCACTCAACCTAGATTCGTGCCTATGAAGAATTTATCCCCCTCGCAAGAACCCAGCTGAACCAGCTCTTTGGAGCCTATACGGGGATCTCTTCCACAGCATCTGGACAAGGGGGATCACTGGGGTGGAATCCCTTATCCCTACCTCCGTCACCGATGCACACAGGCACTTCAGGACACATGGGCTCTAGCCAGTGCTCTGACCACGCAGAAGCACAACACATCCCAACATGCACTGTCTTACTCATCCCCATGACAACTATAATGCCCCCTACAGAAACTATTGCACACCCCTGGATCCATCACGGACTCCAGACCTTTCTCTGAAATCTACAGCACCTCTGAAACCTGGCTAGGGGCAAACATCACAACCTACTCTCCCACAAGCTCCACATTCTCATCATCAGCAACCAAGCAGCCAACCTGAATACCTAAACGTCTCCAGGTTCAAAGACATCTGGTCACAGCACATGCTCAGCATCTCAACCCTACTGGAACCACATAACGCTCCCTGCACATCCCTACCCTTACCTTCTCAGACACACACACACCTACCCCAGGACTCTTAAATCCCCTCACTACCCTGCCCTGGCAGCCCTACCACCCACCACTGCCCCCTCTGCTCCCCACAGTATCTACCCTGCCACTACCCAGCCATACCTACCCTAGGTCTGCAGGTCTTATACTGATGGCAGCCTGATCAAGGGAGCCCCTGGCACCCCCCAGCAAAATAGGTGCAGGGGTCTACAACCTGTGGCTGGTTGAGCTATTCCATTAACCCAGGAGGCCAAGGCGCCACCAGAACTAAACAACCGGGCTGAATTAGTGCCATCCATCAAAGCCATAGCACGCATTGACTATAATACTGACCTCACCCTGCACACTGACAGCCTCTGCTCACTCCAACTCATTAACCAAAATGACTTCAAATCCTACTACTCCTACATTTCTTCTTCACTCTGAACTCCTGCATTCTATCCGCACTCACCTTTTCCAACGCATTCTGGCAGGATCACACACTACCCTCCTGCAAAGTACGCTCACACACTGGCATATTGGCAATGATAGAGCAGATGCACTAGCACGCAATGCAGCCACCAATCCCAGCATCTGTACGATACACCGACACCCACGGAGAACAACCCCGCCACAACACCTATTGGCCCACTGTCCCAACCCCCCTGCACACCTCTTGCACAACTCCCCCACGAGCCTTAGCACCTAACCTCACCAACGGGATCAGTCTTAACCTTCCCACTAGCTGCCACCTCGGACAACATCTTCTCAAAGCATATATGCCACCACCTGGGCTGATAACACCCCCTTGCATCTACCCCACTCCAGCAATAAATTCTGGACATCCTCTCACATCACCCACAAAACTAAGTTCTGCATCCTCAAGGCCAGATGGGGCCGACTGTGGAACAAGAAGCTTGCCTATCGCTGGAAGATGCCCTATGCTAACAACCCCAACCTGCCACCTCCCCCACATGCCCTATTTGTACCACCCACGAGGACGGAGCTGGCCACATTCTTGCTGGCTGCACACACGCCACCTTCAAGGCATGTACATCAAGCGTCATGACGGCAGCTGTTTCCACTTACTGCACAAGGCCATCAGCAAAGGCGCCCTTGGATCCCGCCGCGTTATCATGGACGCAGGTAGGCTGGAGGACCTCCCCCGCGGAGTCCTTGGCAAAACACTGCCTGACTGGTTACGTCCTCCCTCCATCTCAGCAGAGATCTGGCCCAAACTGAGGCCAGACTCGCCATCCTGCCCGAGGTGGACTCACCCACCATTGCTGCTGACAAGGAAATCTGGATTCTAGAGCTGGGATACTGCTCTGACACCAACCATGCCACTAAGGCAGAGGATAAACATGCCCAACACACCCAGTTGGTGGCCGGCCTAAGACTAGCTGGCTACCTTGTTCACTACCTAGTTGTTACCATTGGTACACTGGCACCATCCCAGAAACCTTGTGACCTCCATGACCACCCTTGGTCTTACCAATTTAGAAATTCTTACATTAGCAGACCAGCTGCACCACCACTCTGTTGACAGCTTTCAGACTATTTTACAATGTCGTAGATTCATGGAACACCACCCCGCCGGAGATTAACATTTTTTGGTCCAGCTAGTGCCACCCACCTGACTGACTGAAATGACTCTCAGTCAGTTACGGGTGGGATCACAACTAGTACTGATATTTTTTTGTGTTTATCTATGGTACTACAGCTAGCTTCTGCGTACGCTGTGGTGTCCTTAATCTCACGTCCCTAGAGTATTTATATTTCTTGGATGTAACAATTTCAATTTCAATTTCAATTTCAATTTCAATTTCAATTTCAATTTCAATTTCAATTTCAATTTTGAGATGTACTCAGACAACCAGGCTGCCATTACCTTGCTGCAGAGCTCTGATGATTCTGCACGAGCAAAGCACATCGACATTGCGCACCACTTTGCCAAGGAAAGAGTTCTGATGGGAGATGTGATCTTCAAGTATCTGAGCACCACTGAGATGGTGGCTGATGGCTTGACCAAACACTATGCGATACTTCCGCGAAATGGTGCTGTTTCTCAAAGTTCCCAAGAACGCCGGTCAAATCAGCCGGTTAAACTGACTTCTTTCGCATGGGAATCGACCCGTGTTATTATAATTTCTCTGAGGGCACTTACAGCCTGTTTTCATAAGACCAGGTTACGGTTATGGATAACCCCGCAAACTGTAGTGCGGCAGTACTTGTAACCCGTGTTCTAGCCAGCTTCCTGTCGCGTAACCCCGCTGTACAATTTAGTGTTTCCGGTTGTCCTTGTCATTTGGGTTATGGGAAGACCTGGGTTATGTGATCGTTAAATCAGTTGTTCGACAGCGGGGAAGCGTTGGATTATTTACTCGCCGGCTTGCCTTTCTTGTCTTCAAACGTCTCGCAATGGACGAGTTCATGTTCTGGCTCCAAGTCGTGGGCCCCGTCCTGTTCCATTTCGTTACCAAATCCCAGGAGCTTCTGCTTTCCGAAAATAGGAAGAGACGCCATTATGAGCTGGAAACGCAGCGAGATCTGTACCAGGTGCGTTGCTCGTTACTGATAAATAGCATTTGCGCACGAATCTGAATTTGCCCCTGATCTCATGCTTTCCAGATCCTTCTGACGCTTCTGGGCCCAAGGGGCTACGCGAGGAGGAATGGAGTTGATTGGGGAATTGAAGGGTCGCGCGGACTGCGCGATCTATAAGATTGCAGCGCTCGCGCGCTCAACTCCACATGGATGGCCCGCAAGTGACCGCTGCGGGTTTAATTGCCAGCGTGGAACCATGGATGATCGGGGTTACGCTTAACCGTGGGGGGGGGGGGGTACGGTTCAGGTAACCCCGATCCGCACCGCACGTCATAAAAATTTGCCGGGCAATTGGTGTACAAGTCGGTCGAGCGAAGTACAAGTTTTCGAGTGTTTCCGATTGCCGAGGACGGTTATGCTCCATAACCCGGTCTAACCCTCAATTGGAAACAGGCTGTTATTCACGTACGGATCTCAGGGCTGCGGATTTCCAAAGTCGCAAAGCAAGTTGAATAGTCGCGACACCAGTACATGCAAAGCCTCGCACGTCCAATAGTCGCAAAGCAGTTTGGATAGTCTGAAAGCAAGTTCAATAACCGCAAAGCAACTCCAATGGTCGAAGAGCAACTTCGCTTCTCAACTTCCTTGGGAGTTACTGTACCTGCGGCAAAATGGTGCACTTTGGGAACCAACCTGCTGTCGAAAGCTTGCCCCGGGGAGCACTTCTTCGCGTACGGATCTCAGGGTTGCGGACTGTAGACGCGGTATTTTCATTTGTCGTTTCCCTCCTGCCCTGTGGACTCAATCTAGGGACCTGGAGTATGTCCAACACAACAGCTGACTAACAAGCTCTCATCGTAGACAGTTAAGACACACGGAAACCATGTTCCACATCCGTCAGAAACAGCCCAAGAAGGAAGGCATCCGCCTCAACTGCATTCACACACCACCTACAATAAATGACGTTTACATGACGGCTCTCTCACAGTTCTCCAAGTTCTGCAAGTAAAAGCATACCATTTCAATTTCAATACCATTGGATGCCACTGGCAAGCCTAGACATAAAACATAACATGGCAATCTACGTTAAATATTTCAAACGATCAAGTTGTTGGCAATTGCAATTATCAAATGTATCTCACTGAACGTCGTTTCACTTTGGCATACCCACGTGGACAACTTTGTAATATTTTTAGGGCTGTCAAGCTTTATATCGCCCGGTATTTATTTTACCGTGTACCGTACGATATATCCTATGGTAATAAAGTTCCAGCGTACGGTATTTGTGGGATCCATCGTACGGTAAACACGTTTAGGGATATATTTGTTTTTCAAGTGAGCTAAAGCGCTGGCCAATTTGGTCAATGGAAGTACCCTGCTCTTCACACTTCTCATATCTTCCTCTACGGCCTCAGGCGGGATCTATTGACTGCTCAGATGCAGTCCACTGACTTAGGGGTTTTCCTAAGGAATTAAAATGCTTCAAAAATAGAATCATGTGGTGCTATTGTTGGCCAGATCTTGTTACAAAACTACAGATTGTGGTGCTATTGTTGGTCCTGCTCCAGCATTTAATAATAGCACCACCTTTAAAAGTGTTACCTAGGGAAGACAAAGTGTAACAAACCAGAACTTTCAATTCGGACAGCGGTCATCGCACATGCTATCTGGGCTTAAACTACCCTCGGTTAGACTAACAATAAACAGTTTGTCATTTAGTACCCCCCAGAAAACCAGTCAGCTAGTCAGCCCCAAAACCAATCAGTCTGCCAAACACCTGTCAGCCTACCAACAACGCGAAATTAGAGATGCATAGTGCGCTTTCACCCAAGGCCTTGTCGTCAAACTAGAGATTTGGGGTGCAATGAGCAAGGGCCAAAAACGACTTGAAATCGCACCAGGCCAAAACGGAAAAGTCTACAAATCACACTTTCCGCTGAATCGCACCCTAAGAAAAACCCTGTACTGACTTATCCCACAATAATGCTAGTGATGGACGGTCAGCTCTTGGTCTGCTGGGTATGACTCTAAATACAGTGCTTCTCATCCTTCTCATCTCTTCCCCTTCAAGCCTAGGCGGGATCAAGCGACTGCTCAGACGCAGTCCACTGACTTATCCCCCAATAATGCTAGTGATGGAAAGTCAGCTCTTGGTTTGCTGGGTATTACTCTGAATACAGTGCGTCTCATCCTTCTCATCTTTTCCTCTTCAGCCTCAGGCAGGATCAAGCGACTGCTCAGACTGGTCAGCTCTTCGTTTGCTGGGTATGACTACGAATGCTAGCACTCATCATCTGCCTCATCTCATCCTCCTCAAGGGCTTTGGATGCTAATACTCCTCATATTTTTGGCGGAGCCCCCCCTTCTGGGGGGCGGGAGCCCCAAGGGACACCCCGTCGTCCGAGTTTTTTGTTTGTTTGTTAGTTCAACCGATGTGCGACCGAGATGAAGCCTGACACGTCAGCTAACGGTCTTGTAACTTACTGGCTTCAGTCCGCTCGAAACCTTTGCCAACACTCTCCGCCAATTTTCCACGTCGCTTGCAACGCTGCCTAGGACTTTTTGCCTCTTCCTCCTTAAGGGAAGGTCAGCTCTTCGTTTGATGGGTATGACTCTGAATGACAGCGCTCCTCATCTTTCTCGTCTCTTCCTGTTCAGCCTCCAACTGCATGAGTATGTTGATTGCCAAAGGATTGAACAGTGAGCACAGCGGGCAAACATACACACACATCAACCTATCATCAAGCCAAGCCATCTGTATGTTGATTGCCAAAGGGTTGAACAGTGAGCACAGTGAGCAAGCAGTGTGAGACCTTTTATCATATATAGCTACCCTGCGACTGCAATGACCTACCTCTTGGGCCATGTCTATTGGGAGGTGCAGAACACTTGGAGTGTACGCAGACCATTCAGATCTAGGACAAACCACATCAGAGTCAAGCAAGGACATCACCCAGGCCCATGGAGCTGGGTGGAAGCTGCTAGGTGTAGCACAACACAGAGGAGCGGTGATGTAGTGCATGAAGGAAGCAAACAACATCAGTCAAACCACATCAGAGTCAGGGGGGGACTTAACTCTGGCTCATGGAGCTGGGTGGAAGCTGCTAGGTGTAGCACAACACAGAGGAGCGGTGATGTAGTGCATGAAGGAAGCAAACAACATCAGTCAAACCACATCAGAGTCAGGGGAGGACTTCACCCTGGCTCATGGAGCTGGGTGGAAGCTGCTAGGTGTAGCGCAACACAGAGGAGCGGTGATGTAGTGCATGAAGGAAGCAAACAACATCAGTCAAACCACATCAGAGTCAGGGGAGGACTTCACCCTGGCTCATGGAGCTGGGTGGAAGTTGCTAGGCGTGGCTCAACAAAGAGAAACAGAGATGTAGTGCATGAAGGAAGCAAACAACATCAGTCAAACCACATCAGAGTCAGGGGAGGACTTCACCCTGGCTCATGGAGCTGGGTGGAAGCTGCTAGGTGTAGCACAACACAGAGGAGCGGTGATGTAGTGCATGAAGGAAGCAAACAACATCAGTCAAACAACATCAGAGTCAGGGGAGGACCCCACCCTGGCTCATGAAGCTGGGTGGAAGCTGCTAGGCGTGGCACAACAAAGAGAAGCGGTGATGTAGTGCATGAAGGAAGCAAACAACATCAGTCAAACCACATCAGAGTCAGGGAAGGACATCACCCTGGCTCATGGAGCTGGGTGGAAGCTGCTAGGCGTGGCATAACAAAGAGAAGCGGTGATGTAGTGCATGAAGGAAGCAAACAACATCAGTCAAACCACATCAGAGTCAGGGAGGACCCCACCCTGGCTCATGGAGCTGGGTGGAAGCTGCTAGGCGTGGCACAACAAAGAGAAGCGGTAATCAAAAGTAAACAGGAAGCAAGCGACGGCAGAAGACCCCTCCCCCCCCCCCCCCCCCCCCCCCCCCCCCCCCCCACACACACACACACACACACACACACACACACTACCACCCCAACCACCACCACCACCTCCACCTGGGCTTTGAAGGGAACTCGAGGTGAAGTGGAGGTGAGACCCCCCCCCCCCCCCCCCCCCCCCCCCCCCCCCCCCCCCCTCCCCCACACCCACCCACCCACATACTTTAGTGACCTACCTCCTGAACCATATCGTCGGGGAGATGCAGAACGCTTGGGGTGTATGCAGACCATTCAGATCTAGGTCGAACTTCATCAGATTCAGGTGAGGAACTCACCCAGGCTCATGGAGCTGGGTGGAAGCTGCTAGGCGTAGCACAACACAGAGATACAGAGACCAAAATAAAACAGGAAGCAAGCGACGGCAGAAGACTGCCCCCACCACCACCACCCACACACACACACGCACACACTTTAGTGACCTACCTCCTGGACCATATCGTCGGGGAGATGCAGAACGCTTGGAGTGTATGCAGACCATTCGGATCTAGGTCGAACCACATCAGAATCATACAAAGCTCTCAACCTGGATTCAAGTAAGCAACCAAGTCATGGTTTGGTCATAGTTTTGTCAATGTTTTTGGTTGAACCACCTGAGAAGCATACAACAAACTCAAACTGAATTCAAGAAAAAGTCCAACTCATAGTTTTTTTCTTTTTTTCGGACCACCTCAGAATCGTACAAAGATCTCAACTTGGATTCAAGTAAAAGTCCAAGTCATGGTTTGGTCATATTTTTGTCAACATTTTTGGTTTAACCACCTCAAAATCGTGCAACCGACTCGAACTGAAGTCAAGTAAAAGTCCAACTTATAGTTTTATTTTTATTTTGTCGGACCACCTCAGACTAATACACAAATCTCAACCTGGATTCAAGATAAAATACAAGTCATGGTTTGGTCATATTTTTGTCAACATTTTTGGTTGAACCACCTCAGAATCGCACAACAAACTCAAACCGAATTCAAGTAAAAGTCCAACTCATTGGAAAAAAAACATTTTTGTCCTACCCACCATTATAATTTACATTCTCACTCATGTTTGTCCTACCCACCATTATAATTTACATTCTCACTCATGTTTGTCCTACCCACCATTATAATTTACATTCTCACTCATGTTTGTCCTACCCACCATTATAATTTACATTCTCACTCATGTTTGTCCTACCCACCATTATAAATTACATTCTCACTCATGTTTGTCCTACCCACCATTATAATTTACATTCTCACTCATGTTTGTCCTACCCACCATTATAATTTACATTCTCACTCATGTTTGTCCTACCCACCATTATAAATTACATTCTCACTCATGTTTGTCCTACCCACCATTATAAATTATATTCTCACTCATTTTTGTCCTACCCACCATTATAAATTACATTCTGAATCATTTTTGTCCAACCCACCATTATAAATTACAATCTGACTCATTTTTGTCCAACCCACCATTATAAATTACTTTCTCACTCATGTTTGTCCTACCCACCATTATAATTTACATTCTCACTCATGTTTGTCCTACCCACCATTATAATTTACATTCTCACTCATGTTTGTCCTACCCACAATTATAAATTACATTCTCACTCATTTTTGTCCTACCCACCATTATAAATTACTTTCTCACTCATTTTTGTCCTACCCACCATTATAAATTACATTCTCACTCATTTTTGTCCAACCCACCATTATAAATTACATTCTGACTCATTTTTGTCCAACCAACCATTATAAATTACTTTCTCACTCATTTTTGTCCTACCCACCATTATAAATTACATTCTCACTCATTTTTGCCCTACCCACCATTATAAATTACATTCTCACTCATTTTTGTCCAACCCACCATTATAAATTACATCCTCACTCATTTTTGTCCAACCCACCATTATAAATTGCATTCTCAATTATATCATATTTATCATATTATATGCATTATATTCTATTTATCATATTATATGTATTATATTCTATTTATTATATTACATTTGTTACATTTTTGTCCCACCCACCTCAGAGTTACGCCCATTGATTTCCCCACCATTCTAAATTTCATTCTCAATGATATTCTCACTTCATTTCTCTGCCATACTAAATTAGTTTCTCACTTGATCACGTAATTTCCCCGCCAATGTGCATTATTTTCTCTCTCCACCCGGCTCCACCAATTGCTTTCCCCACCATTCAGCATTATTTTCTCTCTCCACCAATTGCTATCCCCGCCATTTTGCTTTATTTTCTCTCTCCACCAATTGCTATCCCCGCCATTTTGCATTATTCTTTCTCTCCACCAATTGCTGTCCCCACAATTTTGCTTTATTTTCTCTCTCCACCAATTGCTTTCCCCGCCATTTTGCTTTATTTTCTCTCTCCACGAATTGCTATCCCCGCCATTTTGCATTATTTTCTCTCTCCACCAATTGCTATCCCCGCCATTTTGCTTTATTTTCTCTCTCCACCAATTGCTATCCCCGCCATTTTGCTTTATTTTCTCTCTCCACCAATTGCTATCCCCGCCATTCTGCTTTATGTTATCACTTTATCACTTCATTTCCCCGCTATTCTAAATCATATTCTCACTTGATCACTTCATTTCCCCGCCATTTCAAATCATATTACAACTTGATCACTTCATTTCCTCGCCATTTCAAATCATATTATAACGTGATCACTTCATTTCCTCGCTAGTCTTAATCATATAATAACTTTATCACTTCATTCCCCTGCCATTTCAAATCATATTATAACTTTATCACTTAATTTCCCCGCCATTTCAAATCATATTATAACGTGATCACTTCATTTCCTCGCCATTTCAAATCATATTATAACGTGATCACTTCATTTCCTCGCTATTCTTAATCATATTATAACGTGATCACTTCATTCCCCCGCCATTTCAAATCATATGATAACTTTATCACTTATTTCCCCGCCATTTCAAATCATATTATAACTTGATCACTTCATTTTCGCGCCATTTCAAATCAAATTATAACTCGATCACTTTATTTCCCCGCCATTTCAAATCATATTATAGCTTGATCACTTCATTTTCCCGTCATTCTAAATCATCATCTCACTTCATCACTTGATTTCACCATCATTCCACACTATATTCTGACTTGATTTCACCATCATTCCACACTATATTCTCACTTGATTTCACCATCATTCCACACTATATTCTCACTTGATTTCCCCGACATTCTGATTTACATTCTCACTCAATCACTCCATCACTTGACTCCATTCTAAATCATATTCTCACTTAATCACTTCATTTCCCCACCATTCTAAATCATCACCTCACTTCATCACCTCATTTCATCGCCATTCTAAATCATCATCTCACTTAATCACTTCATTTCATCGCCATTCTACGTTATTTTCTCACTTGATTTCCTCTTCATTCTTAATCACATTCTCACTCCATCACTTGATTTCCCCTCCATTCGACATTGTTTCCTCACTTCATCACTCCATTTTCCCCATCATTCTAAATCATCATCTCACTTCATCACTTCATTCATCGCCATTCTACATTATTTTCTCACTTGATTTCCCCGCCATCCTCGGTTGGAATCACGTGCAGCAGCTCTCCTTCCTGTTTAGGAGCAATAGGCGGTACAGAACCTGCACATCATCAAGGTTATGATCGGTTGATGCTCTCCTTCCTGTTTAGGAGCAATAGGCGGTACAGAACCTGCACATCATCAAGGTTATGATCAGTTGATGCTCTCCTTCCTGTTTAGGAGCAATAGGCGGCACAGAACCTGCACATCATCAAGGGTATGATCGGTTGATGCTCTCCTTCCTGTTTAGGAGCAATAGGCGGTACAGAACCTGCACATCATCAAGGTTATGATCAGTTGATGCTCTCCTTCCTGTTTAGGAGCAATAGACGGTACAGAACCTGCACATCATCAAGGTTATGATCAGTTGATGCTCTCCTTCCTGTTTAGGAGCAATAGGCGGTACAGAACCTGCACATCATCAAGGTTATGATCAGTTGATGCTCTCCTTCCTGTTTAGGAGCAATAGGCGGTACAGAACCTGCACATCATCAAGGTTATGATCAGTTGATGCTCTCCTTCCTGTTTAGGAGCAATAGGCGGTACAGAACCTGCACATCATCAAGGTTATGATCAGTTGATGCTCTCCTTCCTGTTTAGGAGCAATAGGCGGTACAGAACCTGCACATCATCAAGGTTATGATCAGTTGATGCTCTCCTTCCTGTTTAGGAGCAATAGGCGGTACAGAACCTGCACATCATCAAGGTTATGATCAGTTGATGCTCTCCTTCCTGTTTAGGAGCAATAGGCGGTACAGAACCTGCACATCATCAAGGTTATGATCAGTTGATGCTCTCCTTCCTGTTTAGGAGCAATAGGCGGTACAGAACCTGCACATCATCAAGGTTATGATCAGTTGATGCTCTCCTTCCTGTTTAGGAGCAATAGGCGGTACAGAACCTGCACATCATCAAGGTTATGATCAGTTGATGCTCTCCTTCCTGTTTAGGAGCAATAGGCGGTACAGAACCTGCACATCATCAAGGTTATGATCGGTTGATGCTCTCCTTCCTGTTTAGGAGCAATAGGCGGTACAGAACCTGCACATCATCAAGGTTATGATAAGCCCATGCTCTCCTTCCTGTTCAGGAGCAATAGGCGGTACAGAACCTGCACATCATCAAGGTTATGATCAGTTGATGCTCTCCTTCCTGTTTAGGAGCAATAGGTGGAACAGAACCTGCACATCATCAAGGTTATGATAAGCCCATGCTCTCCTTCCTGTTTAGGAGCAATAGGCGGTACAGAACCTGCACATCATCAAGGTTATGATCAGTTGATGCTCTCCTTCCTGTTTAGGAGCAATAGGCGGAACAGAACCTGCACATCATCGAGGTTATGATAAGCTCATGCTCTTCTTCCTGTTCAGGAGCAATAGGCGGTACCGAACCTGCACATCATCAAGGTTATGATCAGTTGATGCTCTCCTTCCTGTTTAGGAGCAATAGGCGGAACAGACCCTGCACATCATCAAGGTTATGATAAGCCCATGCTCTCCTTCCTGTTCAGGAGCAATAGGCGGTACAGAACCTGCACATCATCAAGGTTATGACCAGTTGATGCTCTCCTTCCTGTTTAGGAGCAATAGGTGGAACAGAACCTGCACATCATCAAGGTTATGATAAGCCCATGCTCTCCTTCCTGTTTAGGAGCAATAGGCGGTACAGAACCTGCACATCATCAAGGTTATGATCAGTTGATGCTCTCCTTCCTGTTTAGGAGCAATAGGCGGAACAGAACCTGCACATCATCAAGGTTATGATAAGCCCATGCTCTCCTTCCTGTTCAGGAGCAATAGGCGGTACAGAACCTGCACATCATCAAGGTTATGACCAGTTGATGCTCTCCTTCCTGTTTAGGAGCAATAGGTGGAACAGAACCTGCACATCATCAAGGTTATGATAAGCCCATGCTCTCCTTCCTGTTTAGGAGCAATAGGCGGTACAGAACCTGCACATCATCAAGGTTATGATCAGTTGATGCTCTCCTTCCTGTTTAGGAGCAATAGGCGGAACAGAACCTGCACATCATCAAGGTTATGATAAGCTCATGCTCTTCTTCCTGTTCAGGAGCAATAGGCGGTACCGAACCTGCACATCATCAAGGTTATGATATGTTGAGCTCTGCAGAGGTACAGCAGTCCGGATCCTGCACACCATCTAGGTTATGATACGTTGAGCTATGCAGAGGTACAGCGGTACGGGTCTTGCACACCATCAAGGTTATGATATGTTGAGCTCTGCAGAGGTACAACGGTACGGAACCTGCACACCATCAAGGTTATGATATGTCGGGCTATTCAGAGGTACAGCGGTACGGAACCTGCACATGATCAAGGTTATGATATGTTGAGCTATGCAGAGGTACAGCGGTACAGAACTTGCACACCATCAAGGTTATGATATGTTGAGCTATTCAGAGGTACAGCGGTACGGATCTTGCACACCATCAATGTTATGAGACGTTGAGCTATGCAGAAGTACAGCGGTACGGAACCTGCACACCATCTAGGTTATGATACGCTGAGCTCTGCAGAGGTACAGCGGAACGGAACCTGCACAGGGATCAAGGTTATGATACATTGAGATCTGCAGAGGTACAGCGGTACGGAACCTGCACACCATCAAGGTTATGATACGTTGAGCTCTGCAGAGGTACAGCGGTACGGATCTTGCACACCATCAATGTTATGAGACGTTGAGCTATGCAGAAGAACAGCGGTGCGGAACCTGCACACCATCAAGGTTATGATACGATGAGCTATGCAGAGGTACAGCGGTACGGAACCTGCACATGATCAAGGTTATGATACGTTGAGCTCTGCAGAGGTACAGCGGTACGGAACCTGCACACCATCTAGGTTATGATATGTTGAGCTCTGCAGAGGTACAGCGGTACGGAACCTGCACACCATCTAGGTTATGATATGTTGAGCTCTGCAGAGGTACAGCGGTACGGAACCCGCACACCATCAAGGTTATGATACGTTGAGCTCTGCAGAGGTACAGCGGTACGGATCTTGCACACCATCAATGTTATGAGACGTTGAGCTATGCAGAGGTACAGCGGTACGGAACCTGCACACCATCTAGGTTATGATACGATGAGCTATGCAGAGGTACAGCGGTACGGAACCTGCACATGATCAAGGTTATGATACGTTGAGCTCTGCAGAGGTACAGCGGTACGGAACCTGCACACCATCTAGGTTATGATATGCTGAGCTCTGCAGAGGTACAGCGGTACGGAACCTGCACACCATCTAGGTTATGATATGTTGAGCTCTGCAGAGGTACAGCGGTACGGAACCTGGACATCATCAAGGTTATGATATGTTGAGCTATGCAGAGGTACAGCGGTACGGAACCTGCACACCATCTAGGTTATGATATGTTGAGCTCTGCAGAGGTACAGCGGTACGGAACCTGCACACCATCTAGGTTATGATATGTTGAGCTCTGCAGAGGTACAGCGGTACGGAACCTGCACATGATCAAGGTTATGGTACGTTGAGCTCTGCAGAGGTACAGCGGTACGGAACCTGCACACCATCTAGGTTATGATATGTTGAGCTCTGCAGAGGTACAGCGGTACGGAACCTGCACACCATCTAGGTTATGATATGTTGAGCTCTGC
>JAJSRW010000218.1:27500-44527 GCA_022414725.1 Microglena sp. YARC
ATAAGTCCAAGCAACATGAGTGCTGATAAGACCAAGCAACGCGAGTGCTGATAAGTCCAAGCAACATGAGTGCTGATAAGTCCAAGCAACACGAGCGCTGATAAGTCCAAGCAACATGAGTGCTGATAAGTCCAAGCAACACGAGTGCTGATAAGTCCAATCAACACCAGTGCTGATAAGTCCAATCAACATGAGTGCTGATAAGTCCAAGCAACATGAGTGCTGATAAGTCCAAGCAACACGCTGATAAGTCCAAGCAAGAGTGCTGATAAGTCCAAAGCAACATGAGTGCATGATAAGTCCAAGCAACACACGAGTGCTGATAAGTCCAAGCAACACGGTGCTGATAAGTCCAAGCAACACAAGTGCTGATAAGTCCAAGCAACACGAGTGCTGATAAGTCCAAGCAACATGAGTGCTGATAAGTCCAAGCAACCTGCTGATAAGTCCAAGCAACATGAGTGCTGATAAGTCCAAGCAACACGAGTGCTGATAAGTCCAAGCAACACAAGTGCTGATAAGTCCAAGCAACATGAGTGCTGATAAGTCCAAGCAACATGAGTGCTGATAAGTCCAAGCAACACGAGTGCTGATAAGTCCAAGCAACACGAGTGCTGATAAGTCCAAGCAACACGAGTGCTGATAAGTCCAAGCAACATGAGTGCTGATAAGTCCAAGCAACACGAGTGCTGATAAGTCCAAGCAACATGAGTGCTGATAAGTCCAAGCAACATGTGAGAGTTGCTGATAAGTCCAAGCAACATGAGTGCTGATAAGTCCAAAGCAAACACTGATACGCAGTGCTGATAAGTCCACAGCAACAATGAGTGCTGATAAGTCCAAGCTGAAAGTTCATGAGTGCTGATAAGTCCAAGCAACACGAGTGCTGATAAGTCCAAGCAACATGAGTGCTGATAAGTCCAAGCAACATGAGTGCTGATAAGTCCAAGCAACACGAGTGCTGATAAGTCCAAGCAACATGAGTGCTGATAAGTCCAAGCAACACGAGTGCTGATGCTGATAGTCCAAGCAACACGAGTGCTGTTCAGTGCCTGATAAGTCCAAGCAACTGATGAGTGAGTGCTGATAAGTCCAAGCAACACGAGTGCTGATAAGTCCAAGCAACATGATAAGTGTGAGTGCTGATAAGTCCAAGCAACACTCCAAGCAACATGTGCTTGATAAGTCCAAGCAACATGAGTGCTGATAAGTCCAAGCAACACGAGTGCTGATAAGTCCAAGCAACATGAGTGCTGATAAGTCCAAGCAACACGAGTGCTGATAAGTCCAAGCAACATGAGTGCTGATAAGTCCAAGCAACATGAGTGCTGATAAGTCCAAGCAACATGAGTGCTGATAAGTCCAAGCAACACGAGTGCTGATAAGTCCAAGCAACATGAGTGCTGATAAGTCGAAGCAACACGAGTGCTGATAAGTCCAAGCAACATGAGTGCTGATAAGTCCAAGCAACACGAGTGCTGATAAGTCCAAGCAACACGAGTGCTGATAAGTCCAAGCAACATGAGTGCTGATAAGTCCAAGCAACATGAGTGCTGATAAGTCCAAGCAACACAAGTGCTGATAAGTCCAAGCAACATGAGTGCTGATAAGTCCAAGCAACACGCTGATAAGTCCAAGCAACATGAGTGCTGATTCCAAGCAACATGAGTTGATAAGTCCAAGCAACACGAGTGCTGATAAGTCCAAGCAACAACCATGAGTGCTGATAAGTCCAAGCAACATGAGTGCTGATAAGTCCAATCAACACGAGTGAAGTGCTGATAAGTCCAAGCAAACACGAGTGCTGATAAAGTCCAAGCAACACGAGTGCTGATAAGTCCAAGCAACACGAGTGCTGATAAGTCCAAAGCAACACGAGAGTGATAAGTCCAATGCTGATAAGTCCAAGCAACACGAGTGCTGATAAGTCCAAGCAACATGAGTGCTGATAAGTCCAAGCAACATGAGTGAGTCCAGTGCTGATAAGTCCAAGCAACATGAGTGCTGATAAGTCCAAGCAACACAGTGCTTGATAAGTCAAGCAACATGAGTGCTGATAAGTCCAAGCAACACGAGTGCTGATAAGTCCAAGAGAGTGCTGATAAAGTCCAAGCAACATGAGTGCTGATAAGTCCAAGCAACACTGATAAGTCCAAGCAACAGGAGTGCTGATAAGTCCAAAGCAACATGAGTGCTGATAATAAGTCCAAGCAACGAGTGCTGATAAGTCCAAGCAACAGAGTGCTGATAAGTCCAAGCAACATGAGTGCTGATAAGTCCACAGAGTGCTGATAAGTCCAAGCAACATGAGTGCTGATAAGTCCAAGCAACACGAGTGCTGATAAGTCCAAGCAACACGAGTGTGAGTAAGTTCCAAGCAACATGAGTTGCTGATAAGTCCAAGCAACACGAGTGCTGATAAGTCAAGCAACATGAGTGCTGATAAGTCCAAGCAAGAGATGATCCAAGCTGAGGCTGATAAGTCCAAGCAACACGAGTGCTGATAAGTCCAAGAACATGAGTGCTGATAAGTCCAAGCAAATGCTGAGTGAGTGCTGATAAGTCCAAGCAAAGTCAGAGCAACACGAGTGCTGATAAGTCCAAGCAACCGAGTGCTGAATAAGTCCAAGCAACACGAGTGTTTGATAAGTCCAACTGATAAATTGAACCCACCTGTTGACTTTCCAACTTTTCTGAGCGCATACACCTGCAAGTGAATGGAGAATGAGCTTCGTCAATTCACTGCAATTTGATTTGATTTGAGTTGGCTTGCATGGTGCGTTATCGGTGAAAGGGGTGTTAAAGGGGTGACAAAGGGTGCAGGAAAAGGTGCCAAATAGAGTGCCAAACGGGTGCAGGAAAGGGTGCCAAAAGGAGGTGAAAGGGGTGCCAAAAGGGTGCAGGAAAGGGTGCCAAAAGAGGGTGAAAGGGGTTCCAAAAGGGTGACAAAAGGGTGCAGGAAAGGGTGCCAAAAAGGGGTGAAAGGGGTGAAAGGGGTGGCCAAAAGGGGTGAAAGGGTGCAGAAAGGGTCCAAAAGGAGGTGAAAGGGTGCCAAAAGGGGCGTGAAAGGGTGCAGAAAGGGGCCAAAAGGGGGGTGAAAGGGTGCCAAAAGGGGGTGAAAGGGTGCCAAAAGGGGGTGAAAGGGGTGCAGAAAAGGGTGCCATAAAAAGGGGTTGTGAAAAGGGAAATGCCAAAAGGGGTGCCAAAAAGAGTGCCAAACGGGTGCAGGAAAGGGTGCCAAAAGGGTGCAGTCAAAGGGTGCAAAAGGGGTGAAAGGGATGCCAAAAGGGTGCCAAAAAGAGTGCCAAACGGGTGCAGAAAAGGGGGCCAAAAGGGTGCAGGAAAGGGTGCCAAAAGGGGGTGAAAAGGGTGCCGAAAGGGTGCAGGAAAGAGTGCCAAAAGGGATCAGGAAAGGGGTGCCAAAAGGGGGTGAAAGGGTGCCAAAAGGGGGCCAAAGGCGTGCCAAAAGGGGGCCAAAGGGGGTGAAAGGGGTGCCAAAAGGGTGCAGGAAAGGGTGCCAAAAGAGGGTGAAAGGGGTTCCAAAAGGGTGCAGGAAAGGGTGCCAAGAGGGGGTGAAAGGGATGCCAAAAAGGGTGCCAAAAAGGTGCAGGAAAGGGTGCTGAATACCCCTTACTTTGCATAAAATAAAACATGATAAACCTGCAAGCGAAAAAGAATTAGCATCGTCAATTGACTGCATTTTGGGGGGGGGGGCACCAGCACCATTTGATTTGGCTTAAAACAGCTTAAAAGTTGAATTATCTGTGAAAGGGTTGCCAAAAGGTGCAGAAAAGGGTGCCACAAGGGTGCAGAAAAATGCGCCGAAATGGGTGCAGAAAAGGCACTGAATACCCCCTAAATTTTCAGTGATAAACCGGCAAATTAATGGAAAAGTAGCTTCGTCAATTCACTACATTTTTGGGGGGTCATCGGCAATATTTGATTCGGCTTGAAAGGTGCATTATCCGTGAAAGGGGTGCCAAAAGGTGCCAAAAGGGTTCCAAAGGGATGCCAAAAGGGGGTGAAAGAGGTGCCAAAAGGGTGCAGAAAAGGGTGCCCAGTACCCCCTAAATTTACATAAAAATGGAAAATGATAAACCTGCAAATAAATGGAAAATCAGCTCCGCCAATTCACTGCATTTTGGGGGGGCACCGGCACCATTTGATTTGGCTTCAAATAGCTTGAAAGGTGCATTATCCGTGAAAGGGTGCGGGAAAGGGTGCCGAATACCCGCCGAATACCCCCTAAATTTTCAGTGATAAACCTGGAATGAATGGAAAATCAGCTCCGTCAATTCACTACATTTTTGTGGGGTCATCGGCACCATATGATTCGGCTTGAAAGGTGCATTATCGGTGAAAGGGGTGCCAAAAGGTGCCAAAAGGGGGTGAAAGGGGTGCCAAAAGGGTGCCAAAGGGGTGCCAAAAAGGGGTGAAAGGGGTGCCAAAGGGGTGCCAAAAGGGGGCGAAAGGGGTGCCAAAAGGGTGTCAAAAGGGTGCAGGAAAGGGTGCCACAAGGGTGCAGAAAAATGCGCTGAAATGGGTACAGAAAAAGGCACCGAATACCCCCTAAATTTTCAGTGATAAAACCGGCAAATGAATTGAAAATCCGCTCCGTCAATTCACTGCATTTTTGGGGGGTCATCGGCAATACTTGATTCGGCTTGAAAGGTGCATTATCCGTGAAAGGGGTGCCAAAAGGTGCCAAAGGGGTGCCGAGAGGGTGCAGAAAGGTGCGCCAAAATGGGTGCAGAAAAGAGTGCCGAATACCCCTAACTTTGCATAAAATAAAACATGATAAACCTGCAAATAAATGGAAAAGCAGCTCCGTCAATTCACTGCATTTGGGGGGGGGGGCACCGGCACCTTTTGATTCGGCTTGAAAGGCAAAAAAGTGCTACATTCTGGAAGCGTTTGGACTAAGTACCAGCAGGGCTCTGTATAGCGGAATGATGTGTGGTTCGCAGTTGTCGGGTTTTACCTAGGGGTTTAGTATTTTAAATTTGTGGTGCGGCTGTGATATCCGTGTCGGTCATCAGAATACTTCATTTCTCACACTAAGGTGTGGGAAATATGGCTTATCCGTGAAAGGGGTGCCAAAAGGGTGCCAAAGGGTGCAGAAAAGGGTGCCAAAAGGGGGTGAAAGGGGGTGAAAAGGGTGCCAATGGGGTGCAGAAAAGGGTGCCAAAGGGTGCCAAGAGGGGTGCAGAAAAGGGGGCCAATGGGATGACAAAAGGGTGCCAGAAGGGGGTGAAAAGGGTGCCAAAAGGGTGCAGAAAAGGGTGCCAAAGGGGGCCAAGAGGGTGCAGAAAAGGGTGCCAAAGGGGTGCCAAAAGGGTGCAGAAAAGGGGGCCAAAGGGGTGCCAAGAGGGTGCCAGAAGGGGGTGAAAAGGGTGCCAAAAGGGTGGCAGAAAAGGGTGCCAAAGGGGTGCAAGAGGGTGCAGAAAAGGGTGCCAAAGGGGTGCAGAAAAGGGGGCCAATGGGGTGCAGAGGGGTGCCAGAAGGGGGTGAAAAGGGTGCCAAAAGGGTGCAGAAAAGGGGGCCAAAGGGGTGCCACGAGGGTGCAGAAAAGGGGGCCAAAGGGGTGCCAAAAGGGTGCCAGAAGGGGGTGAAAAGGGTGCCAAAAGGGTGCAAAAAAGGGGGGGCAAAATGGGTGCAGAAAAGGGGGCCAAAGGGGTGCCAAGAGGGTGCAGAAAAGGGGGCCAAAGGGGTGCCAAAAGGGTGCCAGAAGGGGGTGAAAAGGGTGCTAAAAGGGTGCCAGAAGGTGCCAAAAGGGGGTGAAAGGGGTGCCAAAGGGTGCAGAAAAGGGGGCCAAAGGGGTGCCAAAAGGGTGCCAGAAGGGGGTGAAAAGGGTGCCAAGAGGGTGCAGAAAAGGGCCAAAGGGGTGCCAAAAGGGTGCCAGAAGGGGGTGAAAAGGGCCAAAGGGTGCAGAAAAGGGGGCCAAAAGGGTGCAGAAAAGGGGGCCAAAATGGGTGCAGAAAAGGGTGCCGAATACCCCCTAAATTTGCATAAAATAAAAACGATAAACCTGCAAGTGAATGGAGAATCAGCTTCGCGAATTCACTGAAATTTTCTCTCTGGGTCCCATGCGAGGACCCATGCATTATGCTGGAAATGGCTGAACCTGTCCAAATGCATGCACCTGGGATTCTTGGATTTCGGTGGTGGTGTGGTGGTGTGTGTGTGTGTGTTATGTTGTTGTGTTTGGGGAGGGGGGGGGGGGGGGGGGGGGGGGGTAGATATGCTGGTGGTGGTGGTGCATTGACAAGGGCAGTACATGAGATGTATTGTGAACCTGTCCAAATGCATGCACCTGATATTCTTGAATCCTAGAGTTAGGCTGATTGTGATTCATTCATGGCAGATTAATCAACCTTAGCTCCCGCTATTGCGTCGTGTGGCCTGAGGACCACTCCCTCCATCCTCCTCGCACTCCATCCTCCACCCATCCCCAGAACACCACCCCCCTGCCCCAACCCCCTACACACCCCACACACCAGTTTGGCAGAGTAACCAACCCTAGCACCGGCTATCGCGTCATCTGGCCTGAAAACCACTCCCTCCATCCTCCTCCCATCCCACCACCAACTGAGCCCCAAACGATTGTTTGGGGCTCAGTTCATCAGTGCTTTTTCTTTTTAAGCCTTCCTATACGGTTGGGCAAGTCCCTTTGGCCTAGTTGGCCTACCCCTGGACTGTAACATACCATACTAACATACTATACACCCCTGCCCCCACTCCCACACACACCACCACCCCTGCCCCCACACCCACCACCCCGCCACCCCTGCCCCCACCCCCCACACACACCAGGTGGCGTAGTAGAGTAACCAACCCTAGCTCACGCTATCGCGTCATCTGGCCTGAGGACCACTCCCTTTATCCTCCTCCCACTCCATCCTCGCTCCATCCCCACACACACCACCACCCCTGCCCCCACCCCCCACACACACCAGGTTGGGCGTTAGTAACCAACCCTAGCTCCCGCTATCACGTCATCTGCCTGAGGACCACTCCCTCCATCCTCCTCCCACTCCATCCTCCTCCCATCCCCACACACACCACCACCCTGCCCCCCCACACCCCCACCCCCCACACACACCAGTGTTGCGTAGTAACCAAACCTAGCTCCCGCTATCACGTCATCTGGCCTGAGGACCACTCCCTTTATCCTCCTCCCACTCCATCCTCCTCCCATCCCCACACACACCACCACCCCTGCCCCCACCCCCCACACACACCAGGTTGGCGTAGTAACCAACCCTAGCTCCCGCTATCACGTCATCTGGCCTGAGGACCACTCCCTCCATCCTCCTCCCACTCCATCCTCCTCCCATCCCCACACACACCACCACCCCTGCCCCCACACCCCCCACCCCCCACACACACCCAGGTTGGCGTAGTAACGCAACCCTAGCTCCCGCTATCACGTTCATCTGGCCTGAGGGACCACTCCCTTTAATCCTCCTCCCACTCCATCCTCCTCCCATCCCCACACACTACCACCACCCCTGCCCCCCACCCCCCACACACACCACACACCAGGTTGGCGTAGTAACCAACCCTAGCTCCCGCTAACACGACGTCATCTGGCCTGAGGACCACTCCCCTCCATACCTCCTCCCACTCCGTCCTATTCCTAATCCCCACAACACCACCACCCCTGCCCCCCCCCACACACACACACCCACACCAGGTTGGCGTAGTACCCAACACCTAGCTCCCGCATCGTGTCATCTGGCCTTGGAGGACCCACTCCCTCCATCCTCCTCCCCACTCCATCCTCCTTCCATCCCCCCACACCAGCACCCTGCCCCCACCCCCACACACACCACCACCCCTGCCCCCACCCCCCCACCCTCCACCACCCCTGCCCCCACCCCCCACACACACCCAGCGTTGGCGTGAGCGAGTAACCAACCCTCGCTCCCGCTATCGCAGGTCATCTGGCCTGAGGACCACTCCCTCCATCCTCCTCACACTCCATCCTCCTCCCATCCCCACACACATTACCACCCCTGCTCCCATCCCCCAACGCACACCCCACACACCAGGTTGGGGGTGTTACCAAGGACCCTGCCTCCCGCTACCGCATCATCTGGCCTGAGGACCACTCCTGCTGATTGTGATTCAGCTGGAATGCTTGCCTGTTTGTGTGAATAAGTAGGGAACGGCAACTAATATAAGTGTTTGAAAAACTAATATTATCTAATATTATTGTAGTGTCACAATAATATTAGTTTTTCAAATAAATTCAAATTCTGGTGAGACGACTCGTCCGACTAATATTATATAATATTATGTAATATTATTTATTCACTAATATTATATAACATAGCTGACCCCTGTATATGTTGTGTCCCTGCAATTGAATGAGGTTTATTTATTGGTGACGCTAGATCTTTTCAGGTTCAGGAATCAGAAGTACTGGAGTCTGTGTCGAACTGTCGAATTGGGTTCTCTGTAGCGATTTGTGTCAAATTGGGTTCTTTCTAGCGATTTGGGTCTGGGTGCAGGAATCTCAAATCGGATCTCATATAGCGATTTGCTCGCCCAAAACGGGGTCAAAACTAGCGATCGCTATATATAGCGGGGAAAAAAATCACTGCCCTATATATGTGTGTCCCTGCAATTGAATGGGGAATCGGCTTAGGAGACAGAGAATTGCATCATATGATATTGCAAATAAATGGTAAATTTAGCCTAGTCAGACTGCCGGCATTGCCGGCTGGTTTTAGCATTTGCTAAGTCCCTTTATAATCATTGAAACCAAACCCATTTATAATCATCTAAACCAAACCCATTTATAATCATCTAAACGAAACCCATTTATAATCATTTAAACGAAACCCATTTACGATGATTGAAATAAAAAAACTACATATACACATACAGAACCATTTACAGAAAGATACATACATGCATAAATACATACATACAGAAACATGTAACAACCCATTTATAATCATTGACACAAAAGCTACATACATACATCCATACAGAACCATGTACAGAAACATTCATACATACAGAAACATGTAACAACCAATTTATAATGATAAGCACAAATCTCTCTGGGCCGGCTTTGTCATTTGCTAAGTTCATTTATAATCATCGAAACAAAACCTACATACATACATACAGAACCATGTACAGAAACATACATACAGAAACATGTAACAACCCATTTATAATCATTGAAACAAAACATACCTGATCTCTGATGTGCCAAGCCATGCGGTATGCAACCTCTGGTTGCAGGCCCATGTCGTTGCAAAATGTGTAGGCAAACTTCTCCAGGCTGGCCTTGTCATTTGCCAAGAGCCTTCATGAATATTGAAACCTAACTCACTTATAATCATTGGAACAAAACCTACCTGAGCTCTGATGTGCCAAGCCATGCGGAATGCAACCTCTGGTTGCAGGCCCATGTCGTTGCAAAATGCGTAGGCAAACTTCTCTGGGCTGGCCTTGTCATTTGCCAAGTCCCAGACAAAACTGGTCCTCTTAATTTGGATTGCCCCAACTCGGAAGTCTAACCTGCACACGCAAAGACAAAGGCATAAAATCAGGGCAAGCTGCCCAACCTGGACCTTTAGCTTTCCTTGCTGCAATCTTGCTTGCTTGATGCAATTTTTCTTGCTTGCTTGCTTGATGCAATCTTGCTAAACCCAGATTTGCCCTAACTCGGAAGGTCAACCTGCACACGCAAAGGCATCGCATTATAATACGAGGTGGGCAGAAGTGCAACTTGGGGGGGGGGGGGGGGGGGGGGGGGGGGGGGGTCACCACGACAGCACCCTCGTCACCAAGAACACACACACCCGTAGGAGCCATATAAAAAAGGGTGCCGTAAACCTGCACGTGTGAAGGCATTGCATTATTAATGCAAGGTTGGCAGCAGTGCAAATTGGGGGGTTCACCACGACAGCACCCTTCGCACCCAGAACACACACACCCGTACGAGCCAAATAAAAGGGTGCTGTAAACCTGCACGTGTGAAGGCACAAAATCATGCCCATGCCGTTGCAAAATGCGCAGGCAAAACTTTCCGGTCTAGCCTTGTCATTTGCCAAGTCCCAGACTAATTGGTCTCTAATTTGAATTGCCCCAACTGTGTGCAAAGGCACAAAATCAGGCCAAGCTTCCCAACATGCACCTTTTTCCAACGTGCAACTTCCAAACTTCCCAGCCACCCTCCGAGCTTCCCCTCCCACGTGCACCTTTTTCCCAACGTACACCTGTTTAGCTTTTCTTGCTACAGGCTTTGTGAACTGGTGTTCTGACCTGGACACGGGTTTGTATAGGTAATGATAACGCCTGGTGGGGCGTGGTGTTAAGGGAACCCGTCGTACGCGGGGTATCGGGGAGTGGTCTTCTACCCCGCTCAACTGGACAAGCTACCATCGCGGTTGACGACGACTGCAACGCCAAGAGCGACCAAAGGGGGAATCGAACCCCCGACTCTTCATGCCTCAGAGTGATTTAGTCTACCACTAGACCAATGTATATCAACTGGACAGGGGCTGGGTTTGTAGACAGCACATGTAGAGCACTGACCATTTGGTTTCTGTATATTGTATGAACACCTATCGTACTAGCCGAGGGGATAGAGCCGTCTGCCTCCGATCAGCTTCTTCAACCCTACCATCGCACTCCACCCCATCCCAAACCAATCCAGACAAACCCCAGCCCAGCCCAGGGTCAGGGAGTTGGGAAGGTGGTGTGTGTGTGTGTGTGTGTAGTGGAGGGGGGGGGGGGGGGGGTGAGGAAGTTGTGGTGTGTGGGTTGGGGGAGGGTTCGAGTGGAGTTAGGAAGGTATGTGTGTTGCTGCATCGGGAATCGTTGTCCTTGCAGGTACCAAGTGGGTTCGTGATTTTCTGAACTGAGTGCTGACTTTGAGCCCTGTTTAAGAGGGCGGAAATGGCTCTCCTCAATGTGTAAGGGGATCGGCAATCATATGATTTTGGCAAAGGTGAGTTGAGTTAGAGTATCATAGATGATATCATACAAATTGCATCATACGATATTTGTATGTAAATGGTCACTTTAGCCTTGAGTCAGACTGCCGTCGATCATATGATATTCATGATGATTGCCATATGATATTCATGTTGCCAGTTCCCCACACATTGCTGCGATAAAATTAAAATTGGGCCCCTTTAAGGAAGGGGAGGGTAAAAAAAAAATCTTGGTAATAGCCCCTCCTAGTAGTTCTATAATTATCTGCTTGTTTTGTCATGTTATATAATATTACGTTGAATAAATTAATTTATACAATATTAGTCGCTTACATCGTCTCGCCGAATTTCGAATTTATTTTTAAAACGGAATATTATTGTGACACTACAATAATATTAGTTAATAAATTAGTTTCCAAACGCTAAGATTAGTTTGCCGTTCCCTACACACGTGCGATAGTGGTTTATTGCGTACTATCTTATAGCCCCTTCCCACAGTTGCGGTTCAGAGCAAGTCGACCCCCACGGGAAAAAAACGAATTTAATGCTGATGAAAGCGCGTGCAAATGCGAACGCATACATCTTGATATAAGTTCTTTTGATCAGCGCAGTTTTCGAGATGAGTTGCTTTCCAAGGTTGGTGCGGACGTTTGGGGATGTCGGTTGTGTCGGTTGGTGTCGGTGTGTCGTGGACCTGCCCTGCCTCGCAATTGAGGCAACCCTGCTGGCTAGTAGCCTAGAAAAGTAATGACAACGCCTGGTGGGGGCGTGGTAGTAGGGAACCTCGTCGTACGCGGCAGAGAACGGTCTACCACCTCGACTGGACAAGCTACCATCGCGGTTGACAACGACCTGCAACGCTCAGGGTAGCCGTAGGGGGAATCGAACCCCCGACCCTGCTTCGTTTAAGCGATCTGGTGTACCACTAGACCAATTGATTCACTGAAACGGGCTAAGTAGTACTAGAATTACTCTGTTGTTCCACTTTCAGTAGATTATACATTGGTCTAGTGGTAGGACTAAATCACTCTGAGGGATGAGAGTCAGGGGTTACGACCCCCCCTATGTTGTCGCATCTTAGCGTTGCAGGTCTTCGTCAACTGCAATGATAGCTTGTCCAGTTGAGTAGGAGAGACGCTCCCACCCGCATACGACGGGGCTCCCTAACACCACGCCTCACCAGCGTTAATCTATAATCTCTGATACTTTGAATGATTGGGCAATAGTCCATGTAGCCTAAATTGGCTCACCCCTGGACTTGTAATATACATTTAGATGTCAGGATGCAAGCCTTTGGTGGTTGATGGGGTTGCAAGCATTTGGCGGGTTGCGGGGTTGCAAGCATGGTGGTTGGTGGTGCAGCATCTGGGGTTGGTTGGTTGCCAAGACCTTGGTGCGTTGGTGGTTGCAAAGCACTGCGTATTTGGTGGTTGAAGCCTTGGTGGGTTGGTGGTTGCAATGCCTGGTGGTTGGTGGTTGCAAGCCTTGTGGTTGGTGGTTGCAAGCCTTGATGGTTGGGTGGTTGGCAAGCCTTGGTGGTTGGGTGGTTGCAAGCCTTTGGATGGTTTCGGTTGGTTGCAAGCGATTGGTGGTTGGTTGGTTGCAAGCCTTGGTGGTAGGTGGTTGCAAGCCTCTGGTGGTTGCGTGGTTGCAGCCTTGGTAGGTTGGTGGTTGCAAGGCCTTGGTGGTGTTGGGTTGGCAAGCATTCGTTGGGCGAGTGGTTGCAAGCATTGGTGGTTGGTGGTTTGCAAGCTTGGTGGTTGGTGGGATGCAAGCATTGGTGGTTTGGTGGTGCAAGCATGTGTGGTGAGTGGGTTCCCAAGCCTTGGTGGTTGGTTTGAAGCATGGTGGTTGGTGTTGCGAAAAGCATTGTGTGGTGGTGGTTGCAAGCCTTTGGTAGTGGTAGTTGCAAAGCATTAGGTGGTGTGGTGGTTGCAAGCCTTGGTGGTGCGGTGGTTGCAGCATTTGACATGTTTGTGGTTGGTGAGTTGCAAGCCTTGTCTGTGGTTGGTGGTTGCAAAGCCTTGGATGTGTTGGTTGGTTGCAAAGCCTTGGTGGTGGTGGTGGGCAAGCCTTGTGTGGTGGTTCGGTTGCAGGCAGTTGGTGGTTGGTGGTTTGCAAAAGCATTTGGTGCGTGTTGAGTGATTGCCAAGCATTCGGCTGGTTGGTGGTGCAAGCAATTCGGTGTGTTGTAGGTGCAAGCCTGGTGGTGGTTTGGTGGTTGCAAGCATTAGTGGTCGGTGGTTTTGCAAGCCTTGGTGGTTGGTGCGTTGCATGCCTTGGTTGGTTGCGTGGTTGCAGATTGTGTGGTTGGGTGGGTTGCAAGGCACTGAGTGGTTGGTGGTTGCAATGCCTTGGTGTTGGTGGTTTGCAAGCCTTGGTGGATCGGTGGTTTGCAGCCTGTGCAGTTGGATTTGGTGCAAGCCTATGCGTGGATTTTGGTGGTGCAAGAAAACCTTGGTGGTGGTGGTTGCCAAGCTTTGGTGGTGGTTGGGTTGCCAAGCCTTAAGGTGGGTTTGGTGGTTGCAAGCCTTGGTGGTTGGTGGTTGCAAGCCTTGGTGGTTGGTGGTTGCAAGCATTGGTGGTTTGGTGGTTGCAAGCATTGGTGGTTGGTGGTTGCAAGCCTTGGTGGTTGGTGGTTGCAAGCATTGGTGGTTGGTGGTTGCAAGCATTGGTGGTTGGTGGTTGCAAGCCTTGGTGGTTGGTGGTTGCAAGCATTGGTGGTTGGTGGTTTGCAAGCATTTGTGGTGGATTGCGTTTGCAAGCCTTGGTGGTTGGTGGTTGCAAGCTTTGGTGGTTGGTGGTTGCAAGCCTTGGTGGTTGGTGGTTGCAAGCATTGGTGGTTGGTGGTTGCAAGCCTTGGTGGTTGGTGGTTGCAAGCCTTGGTGGTTGGTGGTTGCAAGCCTTGGTGGTTGGTGGTGGCAAAGCCTTGGTAGGTTGGTGGTTGCAAGCATTGGTGATTGGTGGAATTGCAAGCATGAGTGGTTGGGTGATTGCAAGCATTGGTGTTGGTGGTTGCAAAAGCATTGGTGGTTGGGGTTGCAAGGCCTTGGTGGTTGGTGGTGCAAGCATTAGTGGTCGTGTGGTTGCAAGCCTGGTGGTTGTGTGGTTGCAAGCCTTTGTGGTGGTTGGTTGCAAGCATTGGGTGGTGGTGTGCAAAGCACTGGTGGTGGTGCGTTGCAAGCCTTGGTGGTTTACGGTGGTGCTAAGCACTTGGTGCGTGGTGGTTGCAAGCATTGTGTGGTCCTCTCCAAGCCTTGTGGTTGTGGGATTTGTCAAGCCTGGTGTTGGTGGCTTGCAAGCATGGTGGGTTGCGTGGGTTGCAAGCATGGTGGTTGGTGGTTGCAAGCCTTGGTGGTTGGGTGGTTTGCAAGCCTTTGATGTGCGTGCGTCTGCAAGGCCGTTGGTGCAGTTCTGTTGTTGCAAGCCTTGGGTGGTTGCGTGGTTGCAAGCATGGTGCCGTTGGTCTGTTTGCCAAGCGATTGGTGGGTTGGTGGTGCAAGCCTTGGTGGTTTGGTGGTTTGCAAAGCCTTTGGTGTTGTCCGTGGTTGCAAGCCTTGTGTGGTTGGTGGTTGCAAGCCTTGGTGGTGGTGCGTTGCAAGCATTGGTGTTGGTGGTTTGCAAGCAATTGGTGGTTGGTGGTTGCAAGCCTTGGGGTTGGTTGGTTGCAAGCCTTGGTGGTTTGGTGGTTGCAAGGCTTGGTGGTTGGTGGTTGCAAGCCTTTGTGGTTCGGTGGTTGCAAGCAATTGGTGTTGGTGGTTGCAAGCCTGGTGGTTGGTGGTTTGAAGGGCCTCTGGTGGTCGGTGGTTGCAAGCCATTGGTGCTTGGTTGGTTGCAAAGCATTTGGTTGGTTTAATGGTGGTTGCAAACCTGGTGAGTTGGTGGTTGCAAGCCTTGGATGTTGGTGGTTGCAAGCCTGGTGGTTGGTGGTTGGCAAGCCTTCGTGGGTTGTGGTGCAAGCATTGGTGGTTAAGGTGGTGTTGCAAGCATTTGCTTGGTGGTGTGCAAGCCTTGGTGGAATTGGTGGTTGCAAGCCTTGTTGGTGTTGGTTGGTTTTGCAAAGCCTTGGTGGGTTTGGTGGTTGCAAAAGCCTTGGTGGTGAGTGGGCTTGCAAGCTATTGGTGGTATCGGTTGGTTGCAAGCATTGGTGTGTTTGGTGGTGCAAGCCTTGGTGGTTGGTGGTTGCAAGCCTCTGGTGGTATGGTGGTGCAAGCCTTGGTGGTTGGTGGTTGCAAAGCCTTGGTGGTTGGCTGGTTGCAGCATTGTGGTTGGTTGGTTGCAAGCCTTGGTGGTGTGGTGGTTGCAAGGCCTTGTTGGCGCGTGGTTGCAAGCCTTGCGTGGTTGTGGTTGCAACATTAGGTGGTGTAGGTTGCAAGCCTTGGTGGTTGGGCCCCAGTGGAGCAAACGGGCTGGCCCCCCTCGAACCTTCACGCCTCGTAACAAGGCCGTACTATGTATTTATTTATTGCAAGCAGAAGCAAAGTTCAGGCAATGCAAACCAGGGGTACTTCCAAGCGCGCGGCTTCTGCGCGCTGCGGTGCGCTGCCTTTTTGCAGCTCCACTGCGCGTTTCGCCACAGTTTTTGCAACCCCCTGTGCGCAGCGAGCAAGTTTTTGCGCTTTTTTGCACTACAAAGCGCAAGTTTAATTTTAATTTAATTTTTAATTTTAATTTTAAATTTTGAATTTTTAATTTTAATTTTAAGTGCGCTAAAGCGCTGTGCCCAATTTGGTCAATGTAAGTAACCTGAATTGCAACATAGGCAGAATGAACAAAGCGGGGTATTGCACCCATGTGTTAATAAAGAACGGGAACAGCAAATCATATGGATGTTTGTGCTCAAAGACGAGATATGATATCAGTATATGATATCATACACAAAATCATATGATTTTAGATAATATGATATGATGACCCAGGCCAGGAGTTGAGGGCCTAGATCAGACATCTGGATCATATAATATTCACACGGTGATGACATGATACATATGTATTCATATTGCCGGGTCCCAAGACCAGTAATTATTTACCCAGATACAGGAGGGCCGGTACTTTGGAGCAGTCTGCCAATACCCATGGCGGTACTAGCTTACCCAGAGTAATAGGGCCGGATACTTGAAAGAAAGTAAACTTAAAACTAACAAAGAAGTATAAATACAAAGCTTAGGGCTAATGCGACAGGTAATAATACAATGTAGATGATCGAACAAACAGGAAGACAGGAAAAAGGGGAAAAAGGAAACAGCAGGATGCAAATGCAGATATGCATAGTGCCCATGCATAAGATGCAACCCAAGAGGCTGCTCGAGTGAGACAGACTAGCAATGATCCTACCACTGCAGGGTACCGGCCACTTCGGTAGGACCATCAAGTCTCACATTGCCCTGCAGCGTCCTCAGCAGGGTGGAAAGTGTGAAGGGTGGCAACTGTAAGCATACAGTGCGCAGCTTTGGTCAGGGTGTGCGTGTGTGTGTGTGATGTGTGTGTGTGTGTGTTGTGTGTGTGTCGTGTGTGTGTCTCTTCGTCTGACTTCACTTGGTCAGGGTGAGCCAAACTTTGAACTGAGCCGTTTAAAAAGAGGGCGGAAATGGCTCTCCTCACATGTGTAGGATCGGCATATCATATGAGCTGACCAAAGCGCCGAGTATGATATCATATTGATATCATACCAAATTGCATCATGATATATTGTATATTAAATGGGTTAATACTTTAGCGCTGGTCAGCCTGTCAGGCAATCATATAAAATCAGATGATTAGGCGGTAAGTTATGATGACATGATATCGCATGATATCAAACGCGCTTTCCTTACGCACAGTGACATCCTAGAGGAAAGAAAAATGATAATGCAATGGGCAGGTAGGAACGACATACACCCATGGCTCCTGCCTTCAGTATTCGAAGAGTAAGTGGTGCAGTAGCAAATATGTTAGCGTCTAGCGCAACCCGTATCGATCACCACAGACGGATGCAGCAGCCTGCCGGCTGGGTAGACTATCCAACATAACCAAACAGCATAAACATAGCTTTCTCGCTCCTTTCAGCTTACGGGCAGCAGCTTCGTA
>JAJSRW010001763.1:0-30462 GCA_022414725.1 Microglena sp. YARC
TACCACGGAGTCAAGTGCATCCCTCCTTGTAGTGGCGTAGTCTAACGTGCACTCGAGACCAGGCCTGTGCTGGGTCAAGGGCTTTGTACAAAACCTTTCCACACGCCGTCTGTCAACTCATCAGTGGCGAACATGACGCGGAGGCCATTATGTGACCACTTTGGAACAGCGCAGCGTCCATCAGGTACCTTACAACAACTTGGTTGTTGACGGGACTGAAGTGATGTTGGTCCAGGGCTTGTCGAGGGCTAGGTGATTCCTGCGAACAAGGAAGTACGCCGGTAATTAATTGAAGGGGAAGCTTGAGGCAGCCGCCTCCCCTTTGCGTAGGATGAGCACTCGAAGTCAACAAATGGGCCCCACGACAGTACATCGCGAAAAAGGGACGACATTTGGTAAGTATTTAAAGCAAACGTCTGTAACACTACGTAGAGTAGCGTGTCATTCAACTCGGCCTTAAAGTCTCTCTAATTGGGTGGCGTGTGGGGAGTGGGGGTCTCCCATACGCGTACGGGAAGGAATTTCGGACACATGAGCGGTGAGATGAAGGGGGCAGGGGTGTCTGTCCCCACTGCGTAACGGGTAGGGCTGTGCACTGCACTTGGGTGTTTGTGTGGGGTGTTGGGGGGGGGGCTCCCTTGGCGTACGGGTAGGACGTGCATGCACTGGGGTGTTTGGGTGTGTGTTGATGTGGGGGGGGGGGGGGGGGGTTCTCCCATTCGCGTAGCGGGGAATTCGAAAATCTGAGCGGTGAAGATGAAGGGGGGAGGGGTTGTCTGCTCCAACGCGTAGGTAGGATGTCATGCCATGATGGGGTGGGTGTGGGTGGGGGCTCCCCTTCGCTACGGAGGGACTGTGCATGCAATGGGTGTATTGGGTGTGTTATTGTGTTTGTGGGGGGGGGGTGGGGGGGGCTACATTCGCAGTACGGGAGCAGAATTTTCGAAACACTGAGGGTTGAGATGAGAGGAGGGTATCTCGCTTCCCCCACGCGTACGGGAGGCTGCATGCACTGGGTGATATTGTGTGGGGTTGGGGGTGGGGGGGCTCCCCTTAGCGTAGGGAGCACTCTGCATGCACTGGGGTGTATTGGTGGGTTGTGTGATGTATGTGTGGGGGGGGGGGGGTCTACCATTCGCCGTACGGACGAGGAATTTTCGAAACCACTGTGGTGAGGATGAAGGGGGAGCGTATCTGCTCCCCACGCGTACGGGGAGGGATGTGCATGCCTGGGGAGTGGGTGGGGGCGGTGGGGGCTCCCCCTTTGCGTACAGGGAGGCATGTGCATGCACTGGGGAGTGGGTGTGGGGTGGCGGGACTCCCCTTCGCGTACGGGAGGGGCTGTGGCAAATGCACTGGGGTGAATTGGGTGGGTGTCTTGGGGGTGGGGGGCTCCACATACGGCGTACGAAGGAATTTCGAAGCACATGAGGGTGAGATGAAGGGGGGGGGGGGGGGGGGGGCTCCCCTTCGCAGTACAGGGAGGACTGCGCATGCACTGGGGGGTGGGGTGGCGAAAGTTACCTCTAGGGTGCGGCTCCCCTTCGCGTTACCTGGAGGGCTGTTGCATGCACTGGGGAGTGGGTGATGGGTGGCGGGCTCCCCCTATCGTAGGAGGGCACTGTTGCATGCACTGGAGGTTGGAAATTGTATGTGGCGGTGTTTGGCGGGGGGGCTACCATACGCGGTACGGAGGAATTCCGAAGCAATGAGGTGAGTTGATGGGGGAGTGAGGGTGTTGCTCCCCCACGCGTACGGAAGAGGCTGTGCATGCACTGGGGTTGGGTGTCGGGTGACCCCACACCCACCCCCCAGACATGACGTGGCACAATACTGTGGTAAGCGTAATATCGATACGACATACGTAAAATAAAAGAAGATTCATTCATACAATCGAATAAAGAAACTAGAAATGATCGAGTTGAATGCATTGCCGATTCGCGATTCCGTCGTCGTTCAATCTCCGAATCTGCATGGACAATTCACCACCGCACGAGGTCGCAATCGGCAACGTTGTCAAGCTCGCAACCCCTAGCGCCGACCATTGAAGTGTATGGCGGACAGTTTGTGAAATAAGCATGAGTTCGAAATGAACTCACATTGCACGGAGATCTTTTGGCATGGCTTCATTGGCAGCGTCCTGGTCCTGGGTCATCGCCCTCGTCCTGAACCGTGTGTCCATTGCCAGCCCTCCCGATTGTTGCCTCCTCGCTGCCTCCCTCTCGCTTCGCATTCCTCCTGTCGCTTCCTCCTCTTACTCGCAAACCTGTTGGCAAGTCACAATTGCGGAAGTAAAAGAATGGTGAAGGAAAACGAAAAGGAAAGATCGCCAGTAGTGGAGCAATGAAAAAAAATATTCAAAAGCGCAGTACGTTGTGTAGCGCAACGATATTCAACCTGCAGTTACATGTCGCTCCGTACAGTTTGTTTCAAAAGCTCGACCTGTCGCACTCAATACGGTATGATCAAACATTCACTCACTGCTGTCAGGTGCCTGCTTCTCTCTCTTGCCTTGTTCCCCTCCTGCCTGGGCTGAAACTCTCGAAACCTTGGAGTTAGCGTGGATTCGCATGCCTCGATACTCAGTCTCGTTTCATCGAGCTGTCTCGCTGGGAGGACGCCTGTGCGCAGTTGCACAGTTCACCCGCGATCCTGCAACCACCATTTTTGCATTGCGGCGGTTTTGTAGTTGTGCGGAGTGCGGAAAATCGCCTACGGGCATGTGGTTCTTGAATGCCATTCCTTCATTCTGTTCGGACGTTGCAATCATCGAGGTAAGTTGTAGCCAGAAAGCTCGGACCCACACAATCGGTTGCAAGTTCCAGAAAACCGATACCAAGATGTGTGCGTCACAATAGTTTCACTGGCGCCTCCTAATAGCACCTCGCGAACCTAGTTCCTACGACCTGCTTGTTCCACTGTTGAATGCCTTCGTCACATGCGGGCGTCCCGTCTCCGTACATCTTGGCATCGATGGTGCCATTGAGTAGAAGCTGCGTCCAATAAAATAGGATTAGGGTAGTCATTTGTTCGAATTGAATTAAATAATTAGACTCACTCTAACATTGTATAGTAAATTCCTCCCGTACAGCGAATGGGAGCCCCCACCCCCACACCCACACAATACACCCCAGTGCATGCGCATTTCTCCCGTACGCGAAGGGAGCCCATCACCCGACACCCACCCCCAGTGCATGCACAAGCCCTCCCGTACGCGTGGGGGGGAGCAGACATCCCCCCCCCTTCATTCTCACCATCATTGCTTCGAAATTCCTCCCGTACGCGTATGGGAGACCCCCACCCCCAAACACCCACCAATTCACCCCAGTGCATGCACAGCCCTCCCATTACGCGAAGGGGAGCCGCCACCCCACACCCACCCCCCAGTGCATGCACAGCCCTCCCAGTACGCGAAGGGGAGCCCACCACCCCACACCCACCCCCCAGTAGCATGCGCAGTTCCTCCTGTTTGCGAAGGGAGCCCGCCAACCCCCCCCCCCCCCATTCATCTCACCCTCATTGCTTCGAAATCCTCCCGTACGCGTATGGAGCCCCCCACCCCCAAACACCCACCCAATTCACCCAGTGCATGCGCACAGCCCTCCCGTACGCGAAGGGGAGCCCGCCACCCACACCCACCCCCAGTGCATGCACAGCCCTCCCCGTACGCGAAGGGCGAGCCCGCCACCCACACCCACCCCCCAGTGCATGCGCAGTCCTCCTGTTCGCGAAGGGAGCCCCCCCCCCCCCCCCCTCCCCCCCCCATTCATCTCACCCGTCATTGCTTCGAAATTCCTCCCGTACGCGTGTATGGGAGCCCCCCACCCCAAACACCCACCCAATTCACCCCAGTGCATGCACAGCCCTCCGTACGCGAAGGGAGCCCGCAACCCCACACCCACCCCCCAGTGCATGCACAGCCCTCCCGTACGCGAAGGGAGCCCGCCACCCCACACCCACCCCCCAGTGCATGCGCAGTCCTCCTGTTCGCAAAGGGAAGCCCGCCACCCCCCCCCCCCCCCCCATTCATCTCACCCTCATTGCTTCGAAATTCCTCCATACGCGTATGGGAGCCCCCCACCCCAAACACCCACCCAATTCACCCCAGTGCATGCACAGCCCTCCCGTACGCGAAGGGGAGCCCGCCACCCCACACACCACCCCCCAGTGCATGCCACAGCCCTCCCGTTACGCGAAGGGGAGCCCGCCACCCACACACCCACCCCCCCAGCGGCATGCGCAGTCCTCCCGTACGCAAAGGGGAGCCCGCCCCCCCCCCCCCCCCCCCCCCCCCTTCATCTCACCCTCATTGCTCGAAATTCCTCCCGTACGCGTATGGGAGCCCCCCACCCAAACACCCACCCAATTCACCCCAGTGCATGCACAGCCCTCCCGTACGCGAAGGGGAGCCCGCCACCCCACACCCACCCCCCAGTGCATGCGCAGTCCTCCCGTACGCAAAGGGAAGCCCGCCCCCCCCCCCCCCCCCCCCCCCCTTCATCTCACCCTCATTGCTTCGAAATTCCTCCCGTACGCGTTTGGGAGCCCCCCACCCCCCAAACCGCGCGATGCTGCTCCTGCTGCTGCGCTGTGACCCCCAGCTAGCTGTTGTTGCGATGCTACTCCCCTATTAGGTCCAGGGAGGGTGACGCTTCTACGGTGTGTTGCTCCCTGCTGGTGCTACATTGAATTAGGTGCAATGGCAAGCCAGCCAGACATGCAAACGTCTCTAAGGACGGTGTCAACTAGGTACTTAACAATTATTTTTCTCCGTTGCTGTCCGTGAACGAAATGTTGTTTGAACTTAACAATCCAATAATGGGTGTGCGCGTGTGCAGGATTCATGGCTACGATGTTTGCAAAGAGTTCTACATGAGAAGCTCCGCTCTGGGACACGAGCGTGGAAGGCTGTACGAGATCAAGTAAAAAACGTCAAACCGTAAGTTACAATTTACATTATGTGGCCTAGTGCACGCTGTGTCCTCCAGTTTGCGTGGGGGAGCATTCCCCCCCCCCCCCCCCCCCCCCCCCACACACACACACACCCCACCCCACCCCACCCCACCCCCCCACACACACACTTTCACCCTCCCCCCCCCACACACAACACACACTAGCCACGACTCATACCCAATAAGTGCAAGCAAAGGTCCTCCCGTGCGCGTGGGGAGCCCCCCCCCCCCCTATTTCCATCCCCAACCCACTGCTTGCATTAAATCGACTGAGTGCAAGCAAAGTCAAAAGTCCTCCCGTACGCGTGGGGGAGCATCCCCCCCACCCCAACCCCAACCCCACTACATCCCCCAACACACACACACACCACCCCCACACATACACACAAATATAAAATGTTACAACAGCCCCCCCCCCCCCCCCCCCCCCCCCCCCCCCCCTCCTGACGCACACACACGCAATACAGGTTTGAAGCAGCCGTGGTGGGAAGGCGTATGACAACACCCACGGCGAAGTTGACGGATGCGTTCAATGCTGCAATGACATCCCTTGTGGAGGAGTTCGGGGAGTCAATGCCGCACCAGACTTGTTTTGCAAAAGGGTCGACCGGGAGGAAAAAATTGAAGATATCACGCCCTTTGATTTTCTTACATTGCGGCATATTTCAAAGCAAGCAAGCTGTCATCAGCGACCTCAAGAAGAAGTCAATGATTCCGCCTACGACCCTATCCAGCAGTGTGCGCAAACTGTGGCGACAACATTGGTGGCACGTAAAGATAAAGCATTGGCAGCCATTTGCCAAGTGTGACGACTGCGTCAAGTACAGAGCCAAAATACTCACCACTTCTTTTCAACCGGCAGTTGAGGCACTTCGTCTTGACCAGGCAATGCACCGTCTACAGATATTCATTGGTAGGAGACGATATGACATCCGCGAGAAACTTTCTGAAACTTTCCCAGACCTATTCTTGCACGTCTCCATTGATGCCATGGACAACAAGAAGACAAACATTCCACAGGCACGACACTTCTCACATACGAAGAAGACCGCTGGAGGTGAAGTTTTGAAGACGCGCATCATGGGTGAGTAAGACTTTAAGGGGGTGCATGCATCCTCAATCCTAATGCATGGGAGAGCATGGAGGTCACAAATGGTACTTGACTTGTAGTCAGACAATGAGCATGCATCGACATTGCGTACCGTAACACATGACTGATTCGATATAAGTTGAAATCATTTGTATAAAATTATATTGTGACTTCTTTACTTCTATGCATACACAGGATTGTTTTCCCAAGGAAGGGGATTTGTTGGGTATTGGGCTTATCCCTTCTACTCGCAGTCCATCAACTTGACTATATCATGCCTCCAACATTTCTTCAACCAAGTCCTTGAACGGGAAGGGCGGCTTCCACAGTATTGCCTTCTTGCAGATGGACAACGCAGCAAAAGGACAACAAGAACGCATTCATGTTCGCATATTTGTCGCTATTGGTGGAGCTTGGCTGGATCGAGCAAGTGTACGTCCACTTTCTTCCTCCCGGACACACACACAGCAATCTCGACCAGAAGTACTCGGTCATCTCGCAGGCTTTGAAAGAACAAGGACGTGTTCACCTTGGACCATCTGATTACCGAGGTTGGTGGCGTTTTCCAATCTATGGGCGACTACACTAAGCAGGAAGTTGTGACGTCAATTGGGGACATCTCTGCTGTCCTGAAAGACAACGTGTACCAGCTGTACGGTCACGGCACGAGCACGGTCAATGGAGTCAATCGACGTTTACACGCATTCAAGATCACGAGACAGGCCAATAGGCAAGCTGGTGAGTTGTCCAATTTGAATGCTTTGTCCTTTATTTTAATACCATATCCTCCCCTATGCGTGGGGGAGCATGAACAATACTTATTCCTTGTTTTCACAACAACAACTGCAGGGGGGTCTATTTCAAGGAGTATGATGAGTCGGGACACTGGAGAGGGCAATGGGATAAGGACAGCGAACCCATTCTTGTCCTATCAAGGTTTCCATTAAGCAAGTCCGTGCCATTCAAGGATGCCCCCAAGATTAGGATTCAAGAACTCAAAAACATCGAGGTTCACTGGAAGAGTATCTTGGATGTCATTAGTCCGAAGGATGCAGCAGAGGACATTGCTGATGACCTTTCCGGACCAGATGACCTTGCTGTCCGGGAGTATGGCCTTGACGGACAAGATGACATTCCTGGCCCGGCAGCTGATGACCTTGCCGGAACTTCAGCCGGCGACGGAGCCGGGTACGCCGCAAGTATTACCGCTGACATTCGCAGAATTTGGTTGGACAGCAACAAATGGTGGAAGGAGTTCTTTGACAATGAGAAAGAGTATTGGGCCAAACTACCACCTGGTGCTGAGACGGGGGAATTCCTTTTGACGACTTCCCTTCTGCCTTGTCCGAATTTCCTCAATTGGACGCTCGGATATCCCTAGGCGAGAACTTGATAGCAGCTTTGGATGACTTGTCCATTGACTTGCCAGATATCCTACAAAGTGAGGTGGCAAAGGGATTGAAGGACATACTCACTATGGAAACAGAACTTGCAAGGCCACCTACTGCGGATCTGCTGTACTTACATTCTTCGCAAGGGACCAAGCCAGATACAAGAGCCGCCTACGACCCCAACACAAATTTGGCTTTGGGACATGTAGCAGTGGTCAAGGTTGCCGTGGAAGACTCTAGCGGGGAGAGAGGATGGGACGTGGTTGAGATCAAATCTGATACTGTCATTGGAGAGTTAGAATGTGTGTACTTAATGCCTTATACTCTAAGAGAGGTTGAGGCATTGGTGTACACCGACACCGACTACCCAGAGTGGCCTAGTAAGTGGATGGACCAAAAGCTTGTGCCCGATTACCGTTAAGCTTGGGAGAACCACAAGGCTACATGGACAGGCAACATCCCCCTTGATGCCGTGCAATTCAGTTGCCAACCCACGAGCAACATGAAGATACCAAAGAAGTACCACACAAGCGTGCTCTTAGCTTGCAAAGCCATTGAGGACAACACTAGACCGGAGGCCGTGCAGTCGGATGGAGATAATGTAGACATTGATGGAGAAGAGGAGGAGGTGGAGGAGGGTTTAGGGGGGTAGTGGGGTGAGGAGGGGGAGAAGGAGGAGAATGACGTTTCATAGTCACCTTAATGATATATTCATAAACCACTCTTACGTTTATTTTCATAAGCCGTGAATGCTAAATTCTATATTCCGGTCAATAACTGCCAGTTTTACACATTTTCCTTACATTAAAAAACACAAGATGTAAAATTGGTGTTTCTAAGTTGTTACACAATAGGGCAATTTCATGCTCATAAGATTCGCTATATCCATTCTTATGAGCTCGAATTGAGCATATTTCGTCAAATTTGAACATATTGACAGAAATCTTATGTTTTAATTCATAAGATTGAACTTGTAAAAAATCAGAATACCCCTTAAAAGTGAACACAAGAATGGAAATCGGCCGGGAAGCAGGAACGCCCATTCTCTATCTCTTCCTCTGATTGAAGGATGTCGAACTCGACCTCAAAGTAATCGCACTCGAGCAAACCGGACACTGCCAACTGACCCTGAATCTGGAGGTAGTACTGCATCGGTACGGTACCTTCGACCTTTCGACGCCATGGACACTTGATCTCGAGCATCACGCCATCCTCGGTCACGCCGTCAGGAGAGGCGCCTAGGAATGACTTCGATGCATGGCGGAGGAGACCGAACTCGTGCACGAGAACGTTCGTGTTCAAGGTACTATACAAGGAACATGCGACAGGCTCGAACATGATGCCCCATGATGGAGAGGAGGAATAGAACAATCGAATGGTTTTGGCAGCACGTGCCCACACTTCTTCTCAAGAAAGTCGCGATGTGTACCAAATTTACCAAGACCCACAGCTTGACCAAAGTCACTCGCTGTTATCATCGTATCGCGAACTAAGTACCAAGGAGGAGTACGTTGAGGAATACCGGGCGACTCAATCAAAGCACGCAGCGTCTGGCGCGCAACTTTGACATACAATGGGCGTTCCTGCTTCCCGGCCGATTTTGTGGATGCTTCTAAATTTGTGGAATCTTATGATTCAAATCAAAAGACCGTTTAGGCAAATTTCTTGATTTGTGAGTTTTTGCTGGATTTCTTCGAATCTTCTTATGTTTTTGAACATAAGATTGTTTTCTAATTTTTCGACAAAGAGACAATTCCTTTACTATCTTAGAATCCTCTTATGTTTTTAAACATAAGATTGTTTTCTAGTTTTTGGAGAAAGAGACAATTCCTAGACAATTATTGAATCTTGTTACATAACTCATAACTCATAACTCATAAATCGTAACTAATAACCTCGCAATCTCTGAACTCTTACATCAAAACCTCATAAGTCATTACCTTGTAACTCATCATTCGTAACTCGTAACCTCGCAATCTCAGAACTCTTAACTCATTACCTAATAACTCATTACCTTGTAACTCATAACTCATAACCTCGCAATCTCCAAACCGTAAATCATAACCTCAAAACTCATTACCTTATAACTCATATACTTCCAACCTCACTGCCTCACAGCCCCATTCCCGGTGGTGGTGGAGGACACACATTTGGGTAGGTCCACATTGGTGCTGCAGCACTCTACGAGACCTCCACGCACTACACCACCACGACAAAACATTATCCTACCACCTGAACACATCACCCTACTTCCTAACCTGACAACGTCTTAATCCCATTATTCACGTGCCCGCTTTACAACCTCATTCCCCCTCAGCCATGCTCTTCATCTGCTTCATCATTTTTCCAATGGTGATCAAGAGGGCCGATGGTTCGTCGATGAATGCCTGTGCTGTGGCGATGTCGGTGCACCTCTCAACTATCCTGCCCCCAATGGTCTTGAATTCCTCATCTGTCATAGTTGAAAAGAGCTTTGATCCGCTGTGATCTTTACGTAAGCCTTTCAGCTCGTCCCACACTCGGCCTAGCATGTCATCACTAGGCTTTGCATGCATGAGGCTACTCAGCTCTTCCATGTCATCTTCAACGAGCTTGTGCACCAGATTCTTAGCTCTGGCGTCATCACCAGCCTCTTGCATGGCGGCGTGATGTTTGAGCAAGACTTTCTCCGTGGCATGAAACTTCTTCAAACGCCATGTAGCGACCCCAAGCCTCTGTGGGACTGACTCCAAACCGACGACGCTCCTACCCTCTAGCAATGCCGCCAGCATGCCTGAGCCATCTACAGTGTGCAAGCACATCACCCAGTTCCCTTTGTTGCTGTACTCTCGCACGAGGTATCGGTATTCGTCGACACATCTCCTGCTGTACCCAACCTGCCGGGGACCGATGGAGCAGCCGCTAATATCGGGGCGCCCAAACACGCTCTTGTCAGCATCACTTGGTGGGAGATAGACCTTCAGGCCGTTACTTGGCGTCATACCACGCAAAGCTGTCACGGACGTGCCACGAGTAGTGAGAAAGTCCCGACTATGGCCACTGTGTTGGAAGCTGGTTTGAAGTCAGGCCCAATCCGCGTAATGGGGACATGATGCACGTCCTTAGCGGTGGCATCAACGAAAGCCCTAGTGAAGGTACTCACTTGCTCCATGTTGCTGTACATCACCACCTTGAACACCCCAGCAAACTTCCTGTTTTGGACCATCAAGGTTCGCAGAGTGTCTGAGGCATCAACGCCCGTCCAAGCCTTCTCACCAACGTCCCAAAGCGGTCCAGTGTCATCACCCAAGCTCGGGTCGATGATGACCAAGTCGACCAATTTGGCAGGCACCTGCGTGATAGTAGAAAATAATATAAATTAATACGTCAGTGGTAGGTTCATTGCTCACCTTTGCAAAGGGGAGCAATGAACACACATCCCAATTTCAAAAGGCCAACCTACCATACATACCGACCTTAAACCTTTGCGTAGGAAAACGTAGAACACACATGCACTGAATAAGTACACCACCTTCCCTTGCAGGAAGTGGAGCAATGCTCATGCACCAAACAATTCAAGAATAGCAAAGCGCACCTTGATGAGGTCGTCACAGAGAAAAATCTTTGGATGCACGTTGTATAGGTGCGCGCTGACCTTAGCGGTCTCCTTCCGGAGGAGCTGGCCAGCAGGTACAAAGCGGGTGGTCCAGGTCAAGGAACACTGTTGTCGCTGTGACGAGCAGATATTTCATCGCAAATGTACCGCCCTCTAGATGGTCGAAGAAGAGAGGACTAGGTTATCCCTTCTTCCACACATCCTTGACGTCGCCGAAAGTGCGCCTGATCTCCCCCATATCAGCATTGTGTTGGCTTTGCTCCAGTGAGTAGCCCGAAGCTACAAGACCTACGTCGTTCCTTGACAAGTCGAGGACAAGGAACTCCACCGCTTCCTTGATGGTATGCAACGCACTGCTTACTGGACTGCGAGCGGCAATGGGATAGGCAAGGAGCAGTACCCTCACTGCTTGGAGGAACTTGGCCATATCGTCAGATATAGCTCCGACAGCTCCACCAGATAGGCTGGAGTACACCATATCTGGTTGCGTCAATAGCTGGATGTCGGTGACGCTGGCCGAGATGACTGTGTCAGAGTGTGTACGTTCTTGTACCTTCTTGCCCCTGCTCTCGATCACAGTCAACCACCAGTTCAGTTGGCAGTTGACTTCCTGATTGTTAGTCTAGAACGTGATGAACCCATTTGCTTTCTTGAACTCAGTGATGGTCAGCTTGGGCATCAAAAGCTCTGAAGTACCACGGAGGTCAAGTGCATCCCTCCTTGTAGTGGCGTAGTCTAACTGCAACCTCGAGAACCAGGCCTGTGCTGTCATAGGCTTTGACAAACCTTCCACCGCCGTCTGTCCAACTTCCTCGGTGGCGAACATGACGCCGGAGGCCTTTGTGCCACTTTTGGAAACGGCAGCGTCCATGGTACCCTTAAACAACTGGTTGTTGACGGAGCTGAAGTGATGTTGTCCAGGCTTGTCGAGGCTAGGTGATTCCTGCGAACAAGGAAGTACGCGGTAATTAATTGAGGGAAGCTTGAAGGCAGCCGCTCCCCTTTGCGTAGGGGAGACCTGGAAGTCAACCAAATGGGCCCCACGACAGTACATCGCGAAAGGGAGACATTTGGTAAGTATTTTAAAAGCAAACGTCTGTAACACTTACCGTAGAGTAGCGGGTCATCAACTCGGCCTTAAAGTCGTCCTCCTCAATGTTGTGCATATCAAGAAGCTTCTTCAGGATGAACACCACAAAGCCCGCACTCACTTCCTTCTTGAAATGATCCAATGCCAACTTGTATGTAGTATGTGTCGGAGAGGCATCCCACTCGGGGTCAGGTCGATCAATGCTTTGGAGCTTTGATAGCCTCCGATGACCCATGGCTCGCCAAACTCAGCTGACACATCGCTGACATTGTTGAACATGGTCGAAAAAGAGTCGAGGTCGATGTTCTTCCAAAGTGTACCCAGCGGTTTCAAGTTTGCATCAATGTCGATGAACAAGATGATGGCCGGGGTCATGCTTGTGGGTGCAAAGACATTTTTCAAAGCTATGATTCGGTTCGGGTCAAACAAACGGATACGGACGGGAAGCTCTGGGGGAAGAAACCTCCTAGCATCCAAGGAGAAGTAGACCCCTTGTGCATTCGAGAGTTGTCCCTCGGCCAAGTGCTTCTTAGCCCATGTCAGCTTCTCTGAGAGTTGTGAACCAAGTTTGTCCTCCTTGTCCGCCACGGTAGGGGTGTTGGCTCTCGATACGCGTGGGGTGTTGTCCCCCCTAAGCCTGAGGTGCTCATCCTCGCTTTGCCGGCTACGGATTTGACTGCGGAGTTGGCCCTCCCACGGTCTGCAGTGACCCCCAATGGTGTCAGTCCATTCCCAAGGTCAGTAGCGTGGGCAGGGGTCTCATCTGCTGCTCCATTTGAAGCGAACCTAAAGACATGCAAACAAAATGACTTAAAAGGGTTGACATAAAGGGATTTTTATATGAGTTTTATTTGGGCAATCCCCCAGGCGTATTGGGTGTGTATTGGGTGGGTGTTGGGGGTGGGGGTCTCCCATACGCGTACGGGAGGAATTTCGAAACACTGAGGGTGAGATGAAGGGGGAGGGGTGTCTGCTCCCCCACGCGTACGGGAGGGCTGTGCATGCACTGGGGGGTGGGTGTGGGGTGGGGGGCTCCCCTTCGCGTACGGGAGGACTGTGCATGCACTGTGGGTTTTTGGTAGGGTGTGTGTGTGTGTGTGTGTTGGGGGGGGGGGGGGTCTCCCATTCGCGTACGGGAGGAATTTCGAAACACTGAGGGTGAGATGAAGGGGGAGGGGTGTCTGCTCCCCCACGCGTACGGGAGGGCTGTGCATGCACTGGGGTGTATTGTGTGGGTGTTGGGGGTGGGGGGCTCCCCTTCGCGTACGGGAGGACTGTGCATGCACTGGGGTGTATTGGGTGTGTGTGTGTGTGTGAGGGGGGGGGGGGGGGGGGGGGGGGTCTCCCATTCGCGTACGGGAGGAATTTCGAAACACTGAGGGTGAGATGAAGGGGGAGGGGTGTCTGCTCCCCCACGCGTACGGGAGGGTGTGCATGCACTGGGGGTGGGTGTGGGGTGGGGGGCTCCCCTTCGCGTACGGGAGGACTGTGCATGCAATGGGGTGTATTGGGTGGGTGTGTGTGTGTGGGGTGGGGGGTGGGGGGGGGGGGCTCCCATTCGCGCACGGGAGGAATTTCGAAACACTGAGGGTGAGATGAAGGAGGAGGGTTGTCTGCTCCCCCACGCGTACGGGAGGGCTGTGCATGCACTGGGGTGTATTGTGTGGGTGTTGGGGGTGGGGGCTCCCCTTCGCGTACGGGAGGACTGTGCATGCACTGGGGTGTATTGGGTGTGTGTGTGTGTGGGGGGGGGGGGGGGGTCTCCCATTCGCGTACGGGAGGAATTTCGAAACACTGTGGGTGAGATAAAGGGGGAGGGGTATCTGCTCCCCCACGCGTACGGGAGGACTGCGCATGCACTGGGGGGTGGGGGTGGGGTGGCGGGCTCCCCTTCGCGTACGGGAGGGCTGTGCATGCACTGGGGGGTGGGTGTGGGGTGGCGGGCTCCCCTTCGCGTACGGGAGGGCTGTGCATGCACTGGGGTGAATTGGGTGGGTGTTTGGGGGTGGGGGCTCCCATACGCGTACGGGAGGAATTTCGAAGCAATGAGGGTGAGATGAAGGGGGGGGGGGGGGGGGGGGGGTGGGGTGGCGGGCTCCCCTTCGCGTACGGGAGGACTGCGCATGCACTGGGGGTGGGGTGTGGGCCGGCGGGCTCCCCTTCGCGTACGGGAGGGCTGTGCATGCACTGGGGGGGTGGGTGTGGGGTGGCGGGCTCCCCTTCGTGTACGGGAGGGCTGTGCATGCACTGGGGTGAATTGGGTGGGTGTTTGGGGGTGGGGGGCTCCCATACGCGTACGGGAGGAATTTCGAAGCAATGAGGGTGAGATGAAGGGGGAGGGGTGTCTGCTCCCCCACGCGTACGGGAGGGCTGTGCATGCACTGGGGGGTGGGTGTCGGGTGATGGGCTCCCCTTCGCGTACGGGAGGAATGCGCATGCACTGGGGTGTATTGTGTGGGTGTGGGGGGTGGGGGGCTCCCATTCGCGTACGGGAGGAATTTACATACAATGTTAGAGTGAGTCTAATTATTTAATTCAATTCGAACAAATGACTACCCTATCCTATTTTATTGGACGCAGCTTCTACTCTAATGGCACCATCGATGCAAAGATGTGTGATGAGTCGGGACACTGGAGAGGGCAATGGGATAAGGACAGCGAACCCATTCTTGTCCTATCAAGGTTTCCATTAAGCAAGTCCGTGCCATTCAAGGATGCCCCCAAGATTAGGATTCAAGAACTCCAAAATATCGAGGTTCACTGGAAGAGTATCTTGGATGTCATTAGTCCGAAGGATGCAGCAGAGGACATTGCTGATGACCTTTCCGGACCAGATGACCTTGCTGTCCGGGAGTATGGCCTTGACGGACAAGATGACATTCCTGGCCCGGCAGCTGATGACCTTGCCGGAACTTCAGCCGGCGACGGAGCCGGTACGCCGCAAGTATTACCGCTGACATTCGCAGAATTTGGTTGGACAGCAACAAATGGTGGAAGGAGTTCTTTGACAATGAGAAAGAGTATTGGGCCAAACTACCACCTGGTGCTGAGACGGTGGAATTCCCAGCAGACAAACATTTTGTCGACTTCCCTTCTGCCTTGTCCGAATTTCCTCAATTGGACGCTTCTCGGATATCCCTAGGCGAGAACTTGATAGCAGCTTTGGATGACTTGTCCATTGACTTGCCAGATATCCTACAAAGTGAGGTGGCAAAGGGATTGAAGGACATACTCACTATGGAAACAGAACTTGCAAGGCCACCTACTGCGGATCTGCTGTACTTACATTCTTCGCAAGGGACCAAGCCAGATACAAGAGCCGCCTACGACCCCAACACAAATTTGGCTTTGGGACATGTAGCAGTGGTCAAGGTTGCCGTGGAAGACTCTAGCGGGGAGAGAGGATGGGACGTGGTTGAGATCAAATCTGATACTGTCATTGGAGAGTTAGAATGTGTGTACTTAATGCCTTTATACTCTAAGAGAGGTGAGGGATTGGTGTACACCGACACCGACTACCCAGAGTGGCCTAGTAAGTGGATGGACCAAAAGCTTGTGCCGATTACCGTTAAGCTTGGGAGGAACCACAAGGCTACATGGACAGGCAACATCCCCCTTGATGCCGTGCAATTCAGTTGCCAACCCACGAGCAACATGAAGATACCAAAGAAGTACCACACAAGCGTGCTCTTAGCTTGCAAAGCCATTGAGGACAACACTAGACCGGAGGCCGTGCAGTCGGATGGAGATAATGTAGACATTGATGGAGAAGAGGAGGAGGTGGAGGAGGGTTTAGGGGGGTAGTGGGGTGAGGAGGGGGAGAAGGAGGAGAATGACGTTTCATAGTCACCTTAATGATATTATTCATAAACCACTCTTACGTTTATTTTCATAAGCCGTGAATGCTAAATTCTATATTCCGGTCAATAACTGCCAGTTTTACACATTTTCCTTACATTAAAAAACATAAGATGTAAAATTGGTGTTTCTAAGTTGTTACACAATAGGGCAATTTCATGCTCATAAGATTCGCTATATCCATTCTTATGAGCTCGAATTGAGCATATTTCGTCAAATTTGGACATATTGACCGAAATCTTATGTTTTAATTCATAAGATTGAACTTGTAAAAAATCAGAATACCCCTTAAAAGTGAACATAAGAATGGAAATCGGCCGGGAAGCAGGAACGCCCATTATACCGAGTACGCTCTCTTATATCTGACTCATTGACATCACGCCCCATTGCGGCAGAAGCAATCAAATGCAAAGCAGCACCGCTGCCCTCACCACAACTCATCGCACGCATCAAGCGGTCGATACATGCCGATTTATCCTCCGAGCCACGGATGCAATGGGACGAGATGCTCTCAAGCACCTGATCCTCGGGAATGAGAGGGGGGATCGGAGCCATGTATATAAATTATCAGCAGAAAGGGTTTGAAGTACTTGTTTTTTTATTGAATAACAATTCCGCTTTAAGCATACAGTTGTTCTAAATAATTTTGGGACACAGACGGTTGAACGGTTTACCAAAGAGGCGACTCGGAAAATTTTCGAGAACCTCTTCAACTTGCTACGTTGCCCAAAAGCAACGATCTGCAATCTGGATGATTGTAATGTGGGGTTTCGTTTTTGAACCGTTGTTTTTTTAGTACCTAATACGGCAACCTTTCTAAATATGAAGTCTCGAGCACAGTTTAGAGCATCGTCATCTGTCATCGAGTACGCGCAAAGGTTACAAAACAACGAGGTAGTAGTGATGCAGTTGATGATAAAAGAAATGCTATATAGTCCGCACTCGCTGTCTCCGTGCTGCTTCTGGATCGTGTTCCAATCTATGGGGACGTCTGTGCCGGCGACAAAACGCTTCATGAATTGCAAAATAGGAGCAGGTGGCTCTTTGCCAAGGGAATCATAGTAATACAACCCGTAGCGATGGGGCTTAGATTGGTCTATGCAACCGTACATGGCAGCCCAGTGAGAACCACCCATCCACGACGGGTCCATGTTTACAACAACACCAAAGTCGGTCTTGCCACCAGTTGTCTCTGAAAAAGTATTCGCATGAATATTGCAAAGCTCAAGAACCACGGAAATGCAACTCCTTTGCTTATACGCGTCTTCCGGGGGGCGGAAGGAGTCATCAACAACCGTGTCGTCGATTGCAGGATCCTGAAAGTTTAGAGGATGGACACCTAAAAAACGAAAGTTAGGATGACTGTCCTCGTACTGATCCAACACGTTCCAAATATCGAAGGTGTCCAGCAAATGATGAGGCTCTCCATCGCTCCACGTAGGACGAAATGCGGAAGAGAATGAACGAGGGATATGGGGTTTTTTCTGCAACCACTCAACTTCCTGACCGAGAGACGTGCCAAAATGTTTGTGCAACATGGCTGAAAATAAATACAGGTTGATTCCCGAAGAAGAACTTGTATCACCAATAGACACATTCAATCCGGAACGTTTGGCAATTGTTTCCAATTGTTTAGAGGAGAAACATGTAACCGTATTCGATACGTACTTTGAATGCGAAGGATGACAACGACTCATGGGTTGTGAGTTACTTACATTTGGTCTCAAATATTTTTGGTACACTGTAATGTGAATTATAGTCGGCGGAACAGTAAAATTAAACATATATCAGATGGAAACAAATGTACGACATCGCCGTTAGAAAATTGGCGTTGACTTGTGTGTGTTAAAAAAGAACATCAGTCGATCAACTCGGACCGGGACCGCTGCTCCGCTCTCACAATCGCAAGGCTGCAATGCATGGAACTGCTGGGTCTAGGGAGACCGCTTCCATTTACCCGGTGCAAGGCCGTTTTGTTCATGGGCGACAACAAACATGATGGTGTTCCACCGCCCCCGCGTGGACGTACACTCAATGGGCGTTCCTGCCTCCCGGAGATTTTTTTGAAATTTGTACTCAGAATTTAGAGTCTCCGGAACGAATCGCTAGCCTGAGATATCAACACCGAGAAATCCCAATTCCGCTCCAGACCATGTTTCGCGAACAGTAAAAATCCGACGTGAGGCAGGAACGCCCAATTACTCCCGAAAGCGGTTTCATTTTAGTCTTCCATCGATCACTTCAAACGCCGCAAGTTCTGTCGTTCGGTAACCTCTCTAGAAGAGTATATAGCAGTTACAATATCGTCTGCAAATTGAGCGTCATTCGGAAAAAACGAGGAAATGCGGTCCCTGATATTCGTCTTAGACACTTGAGGACGCACGTAGTTCGTTTTGTAACGAATGCGACCACTCTTTGTGTTCAGGTCCTCTATGTCGTGGTGATCCATGAAGCCAATAATACGCTGGGTCAATTTCTGCTTCTCCAGTCTACGGTCCCGAATCGCATGCTGCAAGGTCTTGATGCTATTATCAAGCTCAATCCATGTACACACATCGGACTTGAAATCATCTAACAAATAGGGACCCGCAGATACTTGAGACGAAGATGCATTAGCATCGCCTTTGGTATCTAAATTGTCTTCGGCATCTTCGCCCTCTGAATCTTCTCCTTCCTTTCCTTCAGTATCTCCTTCGTCATCTCCTTCGCCCTCAGAATCTTCTCCTTCGGCATCTCCTTCGCCCTCAGAATCTTCTCCTTCGGCATCTCCTTCGCCCTCAGAATCTTTTCCTTCGGCCTCACTGTTTACGTTGTTGTACAGTTCACGTGTCGAGATCTTTGTCTCATCCGTATCTTCATCTCCTGAAACACGATGGTGTTTCATCAGTGTATACGTGTACAAACGTTACTCCTTTACAACAAGTTTTTTTTATGCAGTGTACGCACAAATTGTGGGACACCTTACCGGTACCTTGAATGTTTTGTAAACTTGCCAAACGTCAGTAGCCTTGATATCCTTAACATCATCGTAGGGTTTAAACCCTTCTGTGCAGGCCTCTGGGGCAACATAAAGTTGTCGGGATTCTTTACATGTTCCCACTTGGAAAGCTCAACCGGGTCTTCGGGGAACATGTGCCTGAACAGGTTCACTAGGGTGCCAACTGATGCAACCTTCTCAAAAGAGAAGGTGTCCAAAAGGATGGAGAGCCGTGATCTAAAAAAGAACTACGATATTCTCATTAACATCCTGCAATTTGTTGATTAAAAATATTATTGGTGTTCCACTGCCCCGTGGGTTGCTACACCATTAGGTTACACTCAGACCGGTCAATAATGTTACAGTATATTAAATCAATTCCAATTCTCTATGTACAACTTGGACAGACGGTCGATTGTTGTACACATGTACACATTGCTGCAAAGTTTGAGGAGAGTGGCTATACTTGCGAATGTAAGCTACATGACAGTCTCGAGGTGGATCTCAAACCCCACTAAAAAAGTGTACAAACGGAATAAACCTACAAAATCGGATGTGGTCATAGAGTTCTTAAAGGCGTCATTAAAAATAGATCCATTCGCATCTCTTGCTGGTCTTCGTCATAAGGTAAAGGATGCTTTCGGATTTGAGGTATCAAAAGAGTTGATTCGCGTTGTGATAAAAAGGCTTGGGCTCACAAAGAAAAAAGCAAAGTTCTTCTCCAGGCCTGATAACTTATATGAGAAAAACACGTCATTCATAAGCCAAAGGGAACGGTTAAAAGAGGAAGGGAGGACTTTTGTATCGATCGACGAAACTTCATTTGGAAGACATACGAGAGACGTGTTTGGCTACTCACCAAAGGGAGAGCTACTGGTTGTACCGAGGTTGAGACCTAGGGTGACGACAATGTCGGCACTTTGTCTTATTCAACAAGGCAAAGGAGACATTTATTTTAACATCAGGCAAGGGTCTTTCAACACGCATACTTTTGTTGAGTTTTTATAAAATTCGGACTGTCCAACTGACACAGTAATTATACTTGACAACGTGGCGTTTCACCACTCCAAGAAGGTCAAAACACTTGCAGCTTTAAGGGGGTGGGAGCTCCTATACACTCTTCCCTATTCACCTTGGTTCAACCCAATAGAAGGGGTGTTCTCCATCGTCAAACGCGATTTCTATAAAAACCAAGATGTGTATAAGGCTTTGAGTTCTGTTAAAGAGAAACACGTAGAGGCTTTTTTTCGAAAGTCATAGAATACAATTTCTGGACCTTGATACAAGGAAATAGTGACATTGGATACTAAATGGAGACGATAGTCAATAAAGAGCCTCCGGACAAGCGTACGCGTCCGGACCGGGCGTCCAAAATTAAGGACAGGAAAAACGGCGAGGAGAACGTGGTAAAGTGTACACTGAGTCGGATCATAGCGGATAAGGACAACAAGGACGTTATCATCAAGGTGATTAAGGAGCGGGTCGACAGCGTATCCAAGAGGACTTATCTTGCCGGTGTTGCGGTGAACCGGATATTAAAAGAAGTCTTTGAAGGGGTACCAGATGCGCAACTTCACACTGTAAGTGTCCCTAGCGTCGACCAGAACTTCATTCGGCAGCTTATGGTGGGGTCGAGACAGGCGCACATGGAGACGAGGGACGCCACAGTCGAAAGGTTCTTTCACAACAACTATTGGTTTAGGGAGAAGATTGAGGGGCGCGAGGTAATTGTGAAAAAGAAGAAACAATACGTGGGTGCCATCGCTCGCTACGATGGCGATCGAAACCTGTACAGCCACGCGTCGAAGAAGTACCTGACCAACTTCAATAACCACTACAGAGTCCATCTCTCCACATGGATCAAGAAGTTTGTTTACTCGAAGGAAAACAGGATCTTGGCCAAGGAGTTCAAAGATGAGCACGGCATTGACGAGACCGTATTCCACCGATACCTCCTCTACGATATCCACTCTTGGGGAGTAAAGGAAGACCTCATAGCGATACATTCGATCCTACCGGAACGAACAAAGATGTTGCTTAAGATTCAGCACTCGATCATCGGACGGGACGAGATCAACCGACAGTGGCTCAAGAGCGTTTCCAACAGCGCCAAGATGATCCGGTACAACGTCTTTATCAATCGATACCTCGAGGCCACAGAGGACGAGGGCTACGCCAAGCTGGTCAACATCGCTCCCATCCCAACAGTCAAGCACGCCTTCATCACGATAGACACCGACGGCCTACTGGGCGTCCTCAAGGACGTGGGTCTCATCGAGCGTCTCGAAAAGACGCTGACGAACAAGGAGCACTGGGAGTCGGTCTTCGATGTGGAAAACATCCGTTCTACGGGGAAAGGTGTGTTTACATGCACTATAGACACGGACGGCGTAATGGCTTGTACCCACTTTCTTAGGGCCGAGAAGAAAAAGATTTCAATCAAGGACGACGGAACGGCGATTAAGAAGCAGACCAAGACTCTCCGCGAGTTTTCCGAGTCCGACCCCAAGGTGGTGGTCGTTGCAAACGACCCTGGCCGCTGCAACATTGCCTTTTTGACTTGGAAGAAAAATAAGGTCGAAGAAAAAATAAGGGGGTAGGAAGAGGAAGAGGCACTGCGAGTTCGGGAGCAAGAGACTCACGCAAGAGCGGTACTACGTTGAGAGCGGGGTCTTCAAATCTAGAGGGCCGACCAAGAAGTGGTTGTCTAACATCCAGGACTGCCTTGACGACCTGAAGGACAACAGTCCCAAGCGCACATCTCTAGTGTCGTTTGACGCTTACGTGACTGTAATGGTCAACCATTGGGATTCTCGATGGGGGAGATGTCCAAGTCGCGGTGGGGCGCGCAGCGCCTGCGGCTCTACGGTGGCAAGAAACGTGTCTTAGCACGCTTCTTCAACGAGGTCCAGGCGGATGTCGGTGAGAGGAAAACAATTGTCGTCACATACGGTTTTGCTAAGTTTGCCCCTGGTGGCAAGGGTGAACTTTCTGTCCCTACAACGAGCGCGTTCAAGGCGTTTAGCGACCGTTTCAAGGGGCGGGTTGCCGTCATTGACGAATTCCGTACCACAAAGATCTGGCACAAGGACAGCACCACCGTCCTCCAGAGTGTGCAGTCCGAAAAAGAAGGGCGCACGGTTCGAGGCTTGCTATGGTGCTGTTCCACCATGGAGAACAGCAAGTTGTTTGTAAACCGTGACCTAAATGCAGCCATTAACATCCACAATTGCTTTACAATGTACCCAATCCGCCCCGGAATTCTTGCAAGGCCAAAGAAATATTGCAAACTGGAAGTTGTGGTAGGACGCAAAATTGATTACAAGCTGACAGGTTCTTTACAGAACGCAGTGTCGAGCGAAGTGTAGAAGATAAACACATACAAGAGGATTTGGGGGGACTCGGGATATTATGTAACATAATTCCCTTGTCCGAGTGTACCAATACCAACGGCGTGATGTACCTAGAAGTTTGTTTGGATCCAAAAATCGGCCGGGAGGCAGGAACGCCCCATTGTGTCCCAATATCAAATGTCCCTAGCTGTATGTGACTCTATCGAACTCTCTGACGTCCTTGAAAAACATAATATTTTTATTGTCATCACCACCATCAATCACATGAAACGACGCCGTGCCACGACGAATCGTTAGGGCTCATCAGAAAAAAAGAAGAATGTCTGCCAGCCAATACACGTCATCATCACGAACGCTACGTTTCGGAGTTCTAATGATTCCGTAAATCATCGCAACCACGTCTTTTCGCGCAATAGGAACGTTCTCACGCGGACGCGAAGCAGTCGATCGAATGGATGACAAAATGAAACAATAACTGCAAATTTGCGCGTATGGCCATAGAAACGTCACGCCGCAACACATCTCTCACCATGTCGCGGGAACGCAAAGCGCGCTCCCATGGGGACATGAAAACTCTGTCGTCAACGTGATGTTGGAATTCGTCAACGTAAACGAAACAACCCACCGCCGCTCACAGACTTCGAATTAAGTAAAAAGGTATCATCGAAGATTTCGGAGACAACATCTTAACTCGAAAGCCGTTGTTCCCATTACCTAAAAAGACCTCTGCCAATCAAATGGATACGAAGGACTACACTTCACATGACTGTTGTTAACATGAGGATGTACGCTTTCTTCAACTTAGCAAGAGATTGTCGAACCCGCGGTCACAATAAGCGGGGGGGTACATTAGAAATTATCATCAAGAGGAATGAAATGCTCAAGTGAAGCACGCTGCTCCCCCCGAATACCCAAACGTTCCACAACTGAACGTCCGCCCACAAATTGTTCAAGTATAATGCAAAACGAGCTCGCACGTTCGAGAGTGTGCAGAGAAGGCAAGTGGATTCGAGTTTCTGCCTTGCTTGTTGAGTTATCATTACTACTACTACGACGACGAGATACACAGCCGCCTCCTACGGATAAGGTGACCGTCAACCGACCCGTTATGGTGCCCATCAAATCGACGATCGCATCGACATCGGGGCGAAGAGTGCGAGGTTGTTGTCCTCCTCCAACGCGACAAGGAAACGTGAGAACGCTCCGAAAATGCAGAGCTCACGTATTAAGGCGGCCCAAGTTGCGTCCACAGCCTCGGAGTCGTTCTCCTTAAGGAGCTGCGAACGAGATACCTTCCCCAACCAAGGAAGGAGAATACGGTCCAATCCGAATATGGTCGCGTACGACCCGGATCGCATATGCACAAGGAACGCTTCGAAGATAGAGGGGATGACAGAGTATCACGCGCGTCTCCTCCACGCATGAACCGCGCGCACACATAACCATCCCCCATGGCAACGAAGATCCCGGAGATTTAACCAACACATCGTGCACAGAAAGGAGAAATACCTGCACGTAGCCTGAAGTATACACATCAGCCAAAGCTCTAAGAAGACTCGTATCTAGAGGGGTACCAGAAGATCCAACACGAACAATTATAGAAGTGTGGTCCTCGTCGTCTTGTGAAGAAACAAGGACCGAATGCAAGGCACCTAGACGCCTATTGACAGGAAGAGAGGAACGACACCACTATGCATGACATACCGAGAAAATGATGTAATATTGCTACTTACTAGAGACGATACTGCAACATGTTTTTCGTCAGTCCTATTTTTTAGTCTTACGGTTGGTGCTACCAGTAACATTGTTGCTACTTGTCTTACCAGAACCTCCTCCTGCGTCTTTGGCTTCGCACTGGTCGACGCGTTTCCCAGGTTTGTTGAAGCAGCACGGTAGACACAACCCCGAAGGATGTTTGGATGGATCCAGAAACCCGACGTGCCGATGATTCTTGTTACTACTGGGTAGTTGGGGGTCGCCATTTTGACTTCCTGAAGTATTTTGCTGTCGTACAAGATAGGTTCCTCTGCAGGTCCACCAGGACACCGACCCCCTGCGCTGACCAATTGATCACGTGTCATGCTCACGCGACTCATCGGACACCACACAGTAGGGCAAATGTAAATGTTACGCGCAGATGTCTCCTTAGAGCTTCCATAAGCAATCGCACGGTCGCCGTATGAGTTTGAGGGTAGGCGTCAAACTCCTCGCGCGTCACCACAACAGGTTGACGTCTGTCCACATGAGGACACATCTTCGAGTACCTTTGTGCCGGAAAATAGATTGGGGTCAGCGCGATACAGAAATCTCCAACAAAAAACTCCGAGGAACACTACTATCACCGTTTTTGGTAACGTAATTAGATCTTCCGCTACGAGAAACTTCCGGTATGCAAATTCTTTTCTTGAGAAGCTTCTTGCGAGAGGGAGCCAAACAGCATATCTGCCTCCGAATTCAAGAAGTCGCCGTAACTATTATTTGCGACATTCAATAAACTCGCCACCACCACCACTTGTAACATAGATGCCGATAGTTCTGAAATACGCACCCTTCCAATGATACCGGCGATCCGCATCATTACATGCGGTCGCCGTTTCTCAAGCGTGATCGAGTACGAGAAGGCGCCACGAGACTGAACTTGGAGCATCGGCTCCAGGGTCAAGGCACTAACGACACTCGATGCATCACTACTACTACGATCAGCATCGATCGCCTCCTCGCACTGGTCCGGTGTCAAGTGATCGAAACGGGATCGAATGAGTCTAACAGCATCCGTCTTAGAAAGCTGACGCATGTTTGCAACTGCTTTAAAGAGGTTTTGGGAAACTCCACGATAAGAGAGCACTTGGGATTTTGAAGGAGGAGTGATTGCGTCAAAGTTCAAGATGTCTTCACGAAGGTCGTTCACCAACTTCCCGTGTTCTCCACGGCGGTCCTCGACCGAAATAACGTACCGAGAGTCACGTGCATCCCACTCAAGACTAGAATCACCAGCGGAAACGAGTGGGCAAACACGCACTGGTCAATCAATGCGATCGAGGGCGTCGTTCGCTTCCCCGATGCACACCATGTTCACTAACCGGACCGCATCCGGAATTCTCGAAGCATCCGGGATTCGCTGGAATGATACATTGACGGAAAGGTCGTCGTCAAAGCTAACGATCGCCACTCCCCCACCAACGCTATCCAGTGACACGAATGCGCGCATGCGACAGTCCGATGAGGGAGGGCAGCGCAGCCAACGAAAAACCTGGCGAAACATGGCAGGGTCCTCATAAACCGTAGAACGACGCACCTTTAATGAAACTGACCGGCCCAGATTGTCAACTACCCCATTCATCAACTGAACAGCATGCAAATCTTTGAGACCACCACTTCCACTCATTAACCGACCAAATATGGCAGGTATCGTGTCAGAGAAGAGACCTCGGATCGAAGGAAGCATTCGGGTAGAAAGAAGGCGATGCTCGAGCACACCGCAACGGACGCTCCTACTTGATGGATATACTCAACAAGTGGATTGGGAAGGGTTTGGGGTGCGATGATGCATGACACCAAGTCTCCGACACTACTACTACTACTGCCTACTACTACTACTACTAGTATTTAGTATTAGCTATCTAGTAGCCGATAGTAGTACCAACACGAGATGTGTTAATGCGAAAGTATTTGAGAACAAAAACCCTCTAGATGGCGACGACCTTGTGCTGCGCTTTACCCAGCACGTCCTCTATTGTGGCGAAGTTCAACAACATGAGTCTTCTAGAGAGATTTATCGATGCCCCAATGAAGCAAGTCACCGATTGTCTCGAACTCGAAGGGCGAACTCAGCTACCTTCAATCACGAAGAGGAGAGGGACCATGCGTCGGCGTTCCTCCTCCCCCCCTCTCCACAACGAGGTAATTGCGGTTCAAATGGGTTCACGCTCAAGCGTTTTAGCGAGAACATCCGAAGGAGGTTGTCTGATTGACGTAGCGCACTCCCATTCGCCGCGTAAGCAACCGACCCTTGTTTGGATGCGAAGAAACGCATAGCGGCAGAAGTGAAATGCTGAAGAGACACATGCGTCCGAAAACCACTATCGCATTCTTGTCGTTTGGGCCCCACAACAACGTCCAATGCGCGGAGCGCCTTATCCATCGGACAAGGGCCTGCTCATGCATAGGACAACAACATTTTGTATTACGGCCTCTCGCGAAACTCGGCCATTAAGACATCTCCAAAGCGAGGGGTCCGAGTTCGCGCGAACGTTGGCCATGAGTGCGAGGACCACTGGGCTCAAGATATGGATTGATCCAGGTACGCTCAAAGTGTAGCGTCCCCTCCTCCGCGGTACGGTGCTAGTGCTAGAAACTTCTTCGTTAGGCGAATAAGAAACCAGAAACATACGCCCTCATTCGTGCGGGCATGTCCTGCTGAACGGAACCGAGTGCGCCACGCAGATGGCGCGAACGGAAAGCCTTATGCAATCAAAGCCTGGAGGCAGCCCGATACTAACCGTGTCGAGGACGAAAACGGATTTGTTCCATTTCCGCAATACGAACGGGGAAGAAGAAGAAGAAGAAGAAGATGCAGGGAGGAGGACTTATTTTTCTTATTTTTCATTGACAAGTGGTAGAGGACAGGACAATCAATAAAAATGAACTACTGGTTTTTTTTACTACAGTTTCCCACATTTCCCCCACTGGGGCCATGTTCGCATCGTGTAAAAGAATTTTCAAAGAGACGTTTCTGTGCACAAAACGACATTATTGAACCGTCTGAGTGTAACATTGACGAAGCAGAGATTTTACGATGGCGAAACACAGGTGGCAAGGATTTCAGTTGTTCTCAAAATACAAGGCCTAGTTCTCAAATAAACCCTAAACCGGGCACGGAGATTCAAAAAAAATGACTGGTAGCCAATAATAATTAATTTTACTTGTACGATTGCGGTTGCAATCGCGCGAGAGTAACGCGCTTTCGAGACTCTTTAACAGTGCTGGTGTCGGCTCTTTCTGTTCGGGGGATTTCCTTAGCTTCTTCGTGGGAGGGCTTGCGGTGATCCTCTGATGCATGACATTCTGAAGCAGGAATTGGTGAGTTCTTTAGCAGGCTTGTGCTGCCTTGCCTTGACATTCTTCAGTTCGGCGTCTTGGGTGAGGATCTTGGTGTGGAAACGCAAGCTTAAGCGTTGTTGATCTCGCGAGACTAGCATGTCCATGGCGTTCTCGACGTGGAGGTACCGTCAAAGCGAACGTTGTGGATGATGTCGTACACGTTTCTCCCGATCAGGTCGTGAAAACGCTGGTTGCGCGTGATCGTCGCACGCGTATATGTGGCACGCTTATCATAAAGTGTGTAAGTGATCCTTCGTCCGCAGGGGCGGTCAAGCTCTCTGCTGTGGTTGGTGCACGAAGCGCGTTAGTATCACGCGCCACATCGGCGTGGCAATTTCCTCGACGACCCGCGTAGTGCACCTCTGCCACGCGGTTAAAGCACACTGGTTCCCCGGACCACTATCGTGGTGGGGTCTGCAGCTTAATTACTGGCGCTGTTTGTGGCACCTTACCGCAGAAGGTCGAGCCGTGGCAGCGAGTTTCACGGCGTGGTAATTCTGTTAGGACATTTGTGAGATCTGCAATGAAGATTCGTTGTGAGTACAGGGCACTCAATCGTTTCATCTTCTTTCTGCGTCTGGGATATATTAGGAAATGTGGTCCACTTTATTGAGAACAACTGTAATGACCAATGTCAACAGATACAATGGTATCAAAACAAATGGGGCAAGAGTACGTTGTAATTGGGATCAGCCATTACTTGCGTACAACAACCGAAAATTATCAATCTTCGTTGCGATCCTCTCGTCAACGTCGGATCTATTTCTCGAGGTCTCAACGCCACAAGAGACACGCGGTTCGTAGTCGCATTCCATAAGAAGAAGAAGTGCGTATCCGCGGAACACGGTACGCGGCATTGTTTGGCATGCAGGGAGATGCACAAAATGTTTGCTTATGTCAACAACAGGAACAAACCCTCTTCATTTAAAAAGAGGGGTATCCTCCTGCGCCACCGCCAACAAGAAGACAGAAAGATCCCGCCACATCAAGAACACCAATACTTGAGGCATAGTATCGCGAACTGAATTCGATGACATGCCAACACACACGCATGCTTTGGCTACAATATGTTGTCAGTCATTCCGTGTTGGACAGGACGACTACGTAATCTTCCTCTCATGCTGTGTGAACGGAAACCCCAACTTGAATAATTTTGAACGGTGTGTACATCACCTGTACGCGAGTTCGGCCATAGCCTCGCGCAACAATCTCTGCGAGGAGAGAGGAGGATGTCTGAATATCTACACTCATGAGTACACGTGGTGCACCTCCAAGTAACACAACGGTCTGCGACAATTACTAATCCATGGGTAAATGTTATCGTCCCAGTGTTGTTGTCTTAAAGACCCCGTGGCATACGAAGGATCACAGAATGGACCGTTATCGCCAGTGCTTGCAGATCGAACGACGCCACTTATAGAAAACTATACAACAACGCACTCCCCACCCCATGATAACTTTATAAGAGGCCGTGCACAAAAGGATCTGTTTTGAGGAGTTCGAAAAAGAACAATCAAATCAAGACTGGCAACAGAACAAGAAATCGTTGATCACGATCGCAAGAACGTTTCGTATTTTCTGCTGAAAACATTAAAGATCTGGAAACCAAACTAAGACATTATCAGTTCGGTCGCGCAAAACGACTTGCATGGAGAGCGTAATCAAAAAGCCCATTCCTGACTACTCAGTCCTCACCGAATAATGGTTACACTCAGTGTGATTACAACAATCGAACCAAGTTGTACATTAGAGAATTGGAATTGATTCAATATATCGTGTACATTATTGACCGGTCTGAGTGTAACCAAGCAGCAGAAGATTTTGCCTGCCATGAAACTCACAAATCACCAGGAACAGCTGAACCATCCAATGCGCCTGAAGGTCACTGCCTCAGCAACTACCATCTGAAGCAGAACGATTCATATGAGATACTGGTAACCAGCCTCATGAAAGATGGCACTTGGCACGCAGGGCACGATGATGTTTTCTGAGCTTGCCACCGTCCCAGCACAAAATTGAGCATGTGCCAGATGTCTTTCCAAAGGGTGTGCGAGTGGGAGGCGTGTATTGTATGCAGAAGACCATAAAAACCTATATTTACCTAATGAAGCGAAGCAGCAGCTGACACGAGAGACAGCCACATCGCTGGCATGCAAGCCCGCATGAAACGGACTGCGGAGTTCATTGATCTCTGTGCACAGGCCAGTGTTGCCAGTTGGCTAATTCTACTGGTAACAACTCACAAACGACAGTTGTGCGCCGCATGCGCTAAAGTTATTTCTGGGCGTACGGGAGATATTGAGGTGTTAGTTGTAGCCCCTCGGTTTCACTGAAATCATGCATCGTTGACTGCGGAAGCTTCATAGCATAGTATAACAGTGTCCTACCCCAAAAGGTGGATGCGTACGCAACTCTCATACCACCCAAAACAGTTTGTGCGTCCTTAGGCTTGGTCAATCCTGTTGAGAAACCCAAGGCACGCACAGCAGCCATGCCAGCAGCAAATCAGTTAAGACGTCCACACACGTATTCCAGGAGCAGCTGGAGAAGCCACTAAGAATTTGGAGCTGAAGCGATGGCATGTTGCGATGTCCAGCACGCCTTTAACATAATCCAGTGCAGGTCAAGCATCTGCACGGGCGTTGTCATGAAAAGCAAGCCGCCGTGGTCTGTACACCTGCTTGCCTGCACCAGCGCAATCTCATCCCTGCAGTGCCCCGCAAACTGACATGCAAGCTACGCCTGGTCAGCCAGCCCCCTTTGGGGTCCGTTCATAATAGCAGGGTCCAGATCACAAATCCCGCAACGTGAATTTATTGGTGAAACACTGTGCAATATGAAGGCGGATCGTATCTGTAACTCGCCGTTCTCCAATACTATGAGTAATATAGTCGCTTCCACAACCCCACATACCGGAAAGCTTTCGCAACGCCGACCCATGTGCTCCATGCGCCCCGGTATTACGTAGCTCTGTGGAGCCAATACGGACCTGACGCAAAACAGCGCATCGTCGTTCACACCACGTGTGATCTAAGACGTAATCTCCCTTTCGTGGC
>JAJSRW010001381.1:0-43731 GCA_022414725.1 Microglena sp. YARC
CCCCCCACACACACACACACACACACAACACCACACACACACAACACAACACCAACCCCACCACACCCACACCCACACCACCACCACACCCAAGCAGACCTCAGCCCAGAGTACCAATTTACAATAAAACCCATTGTCAATGATGATATAATGATAGATAACAGATACATAATTCCGTCAGCTTTTTCAAACCTGGTGATCCTCCAAGCCGACTCTGAGCGCCAAGAAAAGTTGTAGAAATTACTAAAAATGGCATGTAGCTTTGCATCTATATTTATTTTTGGGTATTAAAGTCTCGACAATGATACGTCGCAGGCCCCCCTTTCAGCTATGTAATACTCCACAGCCCCCCTTCACTATTAATACTCCACAGCCCCCCTCACTATGTAAACTCAACCAGCCCCCCTGTCACATAACTGAAACAGGCCCCCCTTTCACTATGTAATACTCACAGCCCCCCCTTCACTATTAATACTCACAGGCCCCCCTTCACTATGTATACTCACCATCTCCCTCCTCTATGTAATACATCATCAGGCCCCCCTGTCCACTAGTGTAATACACAGCCCCCTCCACTATGTAAATACTCACAGCCCCCTTTCACATGTAAATACTCACAGGCCCCCCTGTCCACTAGTAATACTCAAGGCGCCCCCTTTCACTATGTAAACTGCCTGTTGTCCAATGTGAGGCCTCAAAGGGAGGGGGGTGGAGGGGGAGGGGGCACAACCACAAACGTCAACCAAACCTCATGAAACACAACCAAAACATCAACACCTCAACCATACCTCATGTAAGTATGAACACACCACCACAAACAACCACCTCAACCTCCACGACAACCACAACACAAACCACCTCAACCATACCCTCATGGTAACACAAACCACCCAACAACACAACCACAAACCACCTCCACGACAACCACAACACATAACCTCAACCACAACCTCCCACCACAACCACCACAACCACAACCACCTCCACGACAAACCACAACCATAACACCTCAACCATAAACCTCATTGTAACACAACCACCACAACACAATAACCTCATAACTCTACAACCTCCCACCACAACCACCACAACACAACCACCTCCACGACAACCACAACATAACCACCTCAACCATAACCTCATGTAACACAACCACCACAACACAATAACCTCAACCACAACCTCCCACCACAACCACCACAACACAACCACCTCCACGACAACCACAACATAACCACCTCAACCACCTCATATGACACAACCACCACAACATAACCACAACACAACCACCTCAACCATAACCTTATGTAACACAACCACCACAACACAACCACAACCACCTAAATACAACCCCAACCACAACACAACCAGCTCAACCATAACCTTATGTAACAACAACCACCACAACGCAAACCACAACCACCCTCCACGGGCAACCACCAACACAAACCACCTCAACCACAACCACCACAACACAACACCTAACCAGCAACCTCAGTAACACAAGCCACCACAACACAACCACCTCAACCTCCCACCACCAACCACCTCAAACCTCCCACCACAACCACCTCAACCTCCCACCACACCACAACCGCCATGTAACACAACCACCTCAACTCCCACCACAAACCACCTCAACCTCCACCACATCACAACCGCAGTGTAACCAACTACCACTCAACCTCCCACCACAACCACCTCAACCTCCCACCACAACCACCTCAAAATCCCTCCACCACACCCACAACCGCATGGTAACCAACCACCTCAACCTACACCACAACACAATACAACCACACGTACAACACAAAACTCATGTAACACAACCACTTAACCTCCACCACAAAACACGTGCACCTTGCAGATAGGCAAAATACACAAGCAGGCCTGGAGCTGATGATACTAGATCTGTTTCGAATCAAGCGTATAATCCATTGGAAACCACAACTTCTACCCACACCCCATTGAACCCTATCAACAACCACATCCACCTCCCACCTCCACCACAACCTTATGCCACCTTGCAATAGACAACCACACAGGAAAGACATGGAGCTTATGATGCTAGACCTTTTCCAACCCAAGCGGAATAAACATGAAACCACGCACAACCACATTGCCACAACCACAACAGCAACCACCTTCCACCTCCACCACAACCACAACACAACCACAACCTCCACCACAACCACAAACACAACCACTCCAACCTCCACCTCCACCAACAAACTACACCACAACCACAACCTCCACCACAACCACAACACAAACCACCTCCACCTGCCACCTAAACCTCCAACCTCACTCCACCTCAACCACAACACAACCACCTCCAACCTCCACCACACCACAAACACAACCACTTCCACCTCCACCTCCACCTCCACCTCAACACAAACACAAACCACAACCTCCACCCCACAACCACAACACAACCACCTCCACCCCACCACAATCACCAACACAACCACCTCCACTTCCACCTCCACCCACAACAACAAAAAAAAAAAAAACCCACCACAAGCACAACCACGCATCCACCACAACCAACAACCACACCACATTCCACATCCACATCCACCTCAAACCACAAACAACCTCACCTCAACCTCAACCTCAACCACAACCGCAACACAACCACCCCACCCCCACCACAACCACAACCACGACCACATCCACCTCCACCTCAACCACAACACCTGAACCTCAACCACAACCGCAACACAACAACATCCACCACAACCACAACCACATCCACATCCACATCCACCTCAATCACAACACCTGAACCTCAACCACGACCGCAACACAACCACCCCCACCCCCACCACAACCACGACCACATCCACCTCAACCACAACACCCCTGAACCTCAACCACGAACCGCAACACAACCACCTCCACCACAACCACGACCACATCCACAACCACCAACACAAGCACACGCACCTTGCAGAATAGACAACCAACATAGCAGCCTGACCGTATGATGCTAGATATATTCGACCCAACGGTTATAAACGCATGGAAACCACAACGTACAACCAAAAACCACATGCTCCACAAACCACAACACTACCACCTTCACCTCCACCACAACCACCTCCGAGCACAATCACAACAAAAACCCCTCCACATCCAACCGCCAACCACAAACACGACCACCTCCACTCCACCCACCACACAACCACAACCACATGCCACCTTGCAGATAGACCCACCACACACCTGGAGCTCATGGTGCTAATCTTTTCAACCCAAACGGTATCAAACCATGGAACCACAGTAAACAAGCACAACCTGCATGAACCCAAAAACCAAACTCAACCTCCACCACAACGCTCAACACAACCACTAGCATACAAGCACAAACCGCATGGAACACAACCACCTTCAACCTCCACACAACCTCAACCACAAACCAACAGCACAAGCACAGCCGCTGATGAACCACAACCACCCTCAACCTCCACCACAAACCTCAACACAACACAGCATACAAAGCACAGGCCGCGATTTAACCACAACCACCTTAGAACCTCCACCACAACCTCAAACAACAACCACAAGCTACAAGCACAACCGCATTAACCACAACCACCTCAACCTCCACCACAACCTCAACACAACCACAGCATACAAGCACAGCCGCATGAACCACAACCACCTCAACCTCCACCACAACCACAACACAACCAACAACACACCACAATGTTACACACACTCACATGCACCTTGCAGATAGACTACCACATAGCAGCCTGAAGCTTATGCATGCTCGATCTTTTCATTCCCACACTAATCAACCATGGAAACCAACAGTAGAAACAAGCTCAACCGCACAAACCACAACCCACCCTCAACCCTCAACCTCAACCTCAACCTCAAACCTCAACCTTCAACCTCAACCAACCCTTCAACTCAACCCGTACCATTACCACAAACACAACCACAATGTACAACCACATTGCACATTGCAGATAGACAACCACACTGCCAGCTGGAAGCTTATGATGCATTGATCTTTTCGACCCACACGGTATCAACCATGGGAAACCGGACTGGGTAATGAGAGTGAAATGGACTTGCGATCCCTCAATATCTTCAAACCTTCACGTGCCTGCTCAACACCTCTCTGCAACAACAAGCTAGGTAGAGTGAATTTGCTTTGATGTATTGTGCTCAGACCAAATCGTGCCCGATAAAAGAGTACGTCCTCAATACATCAAACCATCAATACACAATCCTCGACTACTTCTCTTTATTTTTATTTTGCACCTTGTACCAGCCAAACCACACCTCACCACCACCATCACCACCACCATCACGCCCACCATCACCACCACCATCACCACCACCATCACCACCACCATCACGCCCACCATCACCACCACCATCACCACCACCACCACCATCACGCCCACATCACCACCACCACCACCACACCCACCCACGGCCCACCATCACCCACCACCATCACCACCACCAATTCACCACCACCTCACGCCCACCATCACCACCACCCAGTCCACCCACCACCATCACCACCTCCATCACGCCCCACCATCAACCAACCACCATCACCACCACCATCACCACCACCATCACGGCCACCATCACCACCACCATCACGCCCACCATCACCACCACCATCACGCCCACCATCACCACCACCATCACAGCCCAACCACCACCAACCACCATCCACCACATCACCATCACCATCACCAACCATCACCACCACCATCACCACCACCATCACGCCCGACCTCACCCACCACCATCACGCCCACCATCAACCACCACCATCACCACCACCCATCACGCCACACATCCACCACCACCATCACCGACCACCATCACACCACCATCACGCCCAGCACACCACCACCATCAACCACACCACCACCACCATCACCATCACCTACCCATCATCCACCATCCCCACCACATACGCCCCACCACCAGCCATCACACCACCACATCACCACCACCATTTCCACCCCACCTCACCACACCATCACCACCACCCATTCACCACCACCATCAGCCCCACCACCACCCACCATCACCACCACCACTCACCACCATTCACACGCCCACCACCCCACCACCATCACCACACCATCACCACCACCATCCGCCAAAATCCCCACCATCACCATCACCACCACCATCCACCCCCCACCACCATCCCACCATCACCACCATCCCACCAAAAGCCTCCAACCACCACCATCACCCACCACCACCACCCACCATCACCACCACCAATCACTGCCACCTCTACCACCACCATCACAACCACCTGAGCACCACCACCATCACGCACCCATCACCACCACTCACCACCACCACCACCACACATCACGCTCACCATCACCACCACCATCACCACACCATACCACCCATCACGCAACGCTCACCATCACCACACACGATTCACCACCACACCACACCTCCATCAACGCCCCCCACCATCACCACCCACCACCACCACCAGCCCCCCCATCAACACGCCCAAACCAAACAAAATCACCACCCCACCATCACGTCGTTCCCACCATCACCACCACCATCACCACCACATTACCACCACCATCACGCCCACCTCACCATCCACAGTCACCATATCCATCCATCACACCACCATCACGCCCACCACACCACCACCATCACCACCACCATCACACCACCACCTCACCACCACCATCACCCCACCATTTCAACCACCACCATGCACGGCTCCACCCCTCTCACCACCACCATCACACCACCATCCACAGGGGGCCCACCATCACCACCCACACCCTCCCGCCCACCATCACCACCATTCACGCCACCATCACCACACCACATCACTGAATTACCGACCATCACCAACCACCATCACCGACCACCATCACGGACCCACCATCGTTCCTTTCCCACCTCACCCACCAAACCACCATACACCCACCATCACCACCACATCACCCACCACCCCCACCATCACCACCACCATCACCCTCCTCACACCCGAATTTCTCTCTTTCTCTCACTCAACCGGTATCACCTACATACGCCGCCGTCCACCTCCACACCCCGTCATCCCGCAAACCGCCAGTATTGTGAGCCTGTGTCTCATAGGCCGTATCCTTCATCCTCCTCTTCCCAAGACTAACTCACACCCTCACGCTATCGTATCTACCAACCTCCAGACGGCCCACTCATCGCCACCAGCAAGGGCGCGAAGGCTGTTGGGCTGGAGTCCCGTTAGCTTACACCCTGAGGTTCAACCACATCCCAGGTGGAAAGCATCGACCAGCTAGATCCAGTCAGTGAACACCCGCTGTTGGCTACCCCGTAACTGGTTCATCACTCCCCCCCTTGAGGGTTTACAAGTCCAGACCCCGTACGTCATCGCCAGCAGAGGTCAGTGGATGGCTGTTGGGCTGCGTGGTTGTGCACCCTGAGGTTTACAATTCCAGGGTATCACCACTAGGAGGGTCAGTGGAGTGGCTGTAGGCTGTTGTTGGTACACGCCTGAGGGTTTGCAAAACCTCCAGGGTACCCACATCACAGCTAAGGTAAGGTCAGTGATGAGCTGTGCGCCTGCGTGTTGTTTAAATCCTCTACCCTTACACATCACCACACCATCACGCCACCACCCACCCTCCCACCACCACCACCAGTCCACCATACGCCATCACCACCACCATCCCAACCACCATCACCACCATCACCTTACACCATCACCACCACATTATACGTTCTCCACCACCAACCTCACCACCATCCATCCACCATCACCACCCCACCTAAACCCACTTTTTTTATTCTCACCCACCATCACCACCACCACCACCATCCACCCACCACCCATCACCACACACCACCACCATCACTCACCACCCACCACCACCATCACCCAATCACCTCATCAACCACCCCACACCACCACCATCACCACCACCATCACCACCACCATCACCGCCCACCACATCACCACCACCATTCACCACGCCCATCATCGGCCCAACCATCACCACCACCATCACCCCCACCATCACCACCATCACCATCACCGCCCACCACTCACCACACCACCACCACCATCACGCCCACCATCACGCGCCACCATCACCACCTCACCCACCACCAATCACACAACCATTTACGCCCACCATCACCCACCACACACCACCACCTCAGGGGGTACACCACCATCACCACCACCATCACCACCACCATCACCACCACGCCCCCACCACCAGTCGCCACACCATCACCACCACCAACCACCACCATCCACGCCTCACCACCACCATCACCACCACCATCACCACCACCATCACCACCACCATCACGCACCACCATCACACACCTTACCACCATCACCACCACCACCCATCACGCCCCCCACCATCACGCTCCACCACCAACCATCACGTCCCACCATCACCACCACCATCACCACCACCACCATCACGGACGGCCACCATCACCACCACCATCACGCCCACCACCATCCACCATCACATTACGGCCCACCATCACACCCACCATCACCACCACCATCACCTCATCCACCATCACGCACCATCACCACCACCATCACGCACCACCATCACCACCACCATCAAGCACCATCACCACCACCACCCACCATCACCACCACCATCCGCCCCCACCATCACCACCACCATCACCACCACCACCATCACCACCACCACCATCACCCCCCACCCATCACCACCACCATCACCACCACCATCTCACCACCACCATTTCACCACCACCAAATCACCCACCCACCAGCCACCACCATCACCACCACCACCAACCATCACCCCACCATCACCACCACCTCACGTCACCCACAACACCATCACCACCACCATCACGCCACCATCACCACATTCACCACTCACCATCAACTGCATCACATCACCATCACCCACATACCACACCACCCACCATCACCACCTCATCACCCACCTACCATCACCACCACCATCACCACACCATCACCACCACCTCACCACCATCACCACCACCATCATCACCATCACCACCACCATCACCCCACCATCACCATCACCACCACCATCACCACCATCACCACCACCATCACCACATCACACACCACACCATCACCACCACCATCACCACCACCATCACACCCCGACCATCTGACACCTACCATCACCACCAACACCACCATCTACCATCACCACCACCATCACACCACCATGTACCATTCACACCACCGATCACGCCCACCATCACCCTACCCCATCACCATCACCACCACCATCACCACCATCACGCCCACCATCACGCACCACCCATCACCACCACCAACCACCATCCACCATCACCCACACCACCACCATCACCACCACCATCACCACCTCACACCATCACCTCACCACCACCATCACCACCACCATCACCCACCACCATCATACCACACCACACCACCACCATCACCACCACCACACGCCACCATCACCCACCATCACACCACCATCACACCCACCACCACCATCACCACCACCACACCCACCACCATCACCACCACCATCACCCCACCACCACCACCACCATCACCACCACCCAATCACACCATCACCACCACCATCACACCCCCCACCACCACCAACCACCACACCATCATACCACCCATCGACGACCACCACCACCATCACCACCACACATCACACCACCATCACACCCACCACCATCACCACCACATCACCACCACAACCATCACCCCACCATCACCCACCATCACCACCACCATCCACACCACTTACCACACCACCATCTCTTACCTTTTATCACCATCTTTCCTACCATCACCCACCACCGCCATTGCCATCTACCTTCACATCACCACCACCACCATCACACCACTACACCATCACCCATCACCCCACCATCACCACATTTTTCCTTACACTACCATCACACCACCATCCATCCATCCACCTTTCACCACCACCATCACCACACACCATCACATTCACCACCACCACCACCATCAACCATCACCATACACATCACCATCACCATCACCATCACCACCTATCACCATCATGTGCTCAGCCCAAACCATGGTTACGAGAGTGAAGTACTCAATACCACAAACCATCAAAACCACTGCTCAACACTGCAACACTGCAACGAAAAGCTTGGTAAATGTTGATACCACCAGTAGCAGCCTGTTCCCTACCTGGGTAAGACGGGGCTCCCTTAATACCATGCCCCACCAGGCGTTTTCATTACCTTTTGATACCTCCATCATCCATCATCCCTCAAACCCTCACCCCTTACTCACCCTTTAACCCTTGCTCCTAGACAACAAGCTTGTTGGCAAGCAATATTTGCTGTGGTGTCATCTTTATTTCTAGGGACGCATGGCAGATTCCAACTCTCAACCCTCATCCCTCAACTCTCACCTTACTCAACCCTTAACCCTTGCTCCTAGACAGCAAGCTTGTTGGCAAGCAATATTGACTGTGGTGTTGTCTTTATTTTCTAGGGACGCATGGCAGATTCCAACTCTCAACCACCAGCACTCATACCTCAATCCTACGGTCTTTGCTTTTCAGATTATGTTGTTATCACCACCATCACCACCACCATCCACCCCCCACACACCCCCACACACCCCCCACACACACACACCACCACCACCACCACCACCATCACCATCACCCCCACCAACACCATCACCCCCAACACCAACACCAACACCATCACCATCACCCCCAACACCAACACCAACACCAACACCACCAACACCAACACCAACACCACATCACCCCCATCACCACCATCACCCCCACCACCACCATCACCCCCCCACCACCACCCATCACCATCACCACCACCACCATCACCATCACCATCACCACCACCACCATCACACCACCACCACCACCACCACCATCCACCATCACCATCACCACCACCACCATCACCCACCACCACACGCCCACCATCACCACCCACCATCACACCCACTCACCACCACCACCACCATCACCACCACCATCACGCCCACCATCACCACCACCATCACACCCACCACCACCACCACCACACCATATCACCATCACCACCTAAACCATCACCATCACCTACACCATCACCACCACCATCACCATCACCATCACCATCACCATCACCATCACCATCACCATCACCATCACCATCACCACCACCATCACTATCACCATCACCACCACCACCACCACCACCACTACCATCACCACAGCCCCATTGGTGCTCAGCCCAAACCTTGGTAATAAAAGTGATGTCCTCAATACCTCAAACCATCAATACCACAATCTTCACGTGCTGCTCAACAATGCAACACTGCAACAACAAGCTTGGTAAGTGAGATTTGCTTTGCTGTAGTGTGCTCAGCCCAAACCATGGTTACGAGAGTGAAGTACTCAATACCTCAAACCATCAATACCTCAAACCATCAATACCACAAACCATCAATACCACAAACCATCAAAACCACTGCTCAACACTGCAACACTGCAACGAAAAGCTTGGTAAATGTTGATACCACCAGTAGCAGCCTGTTCCCTACCTGGGTAAGACGGGGCTCCCTTAATACCATGCCCCACCAGGCGTTATCATTACCTTTTGATACCTCCATCATCCATCATCCCTCAACCCTCACCCCTTACTCACCCTTTAACCCTTGCTCCTAGACAACAAGCTTGTTGGCAAGCAATATTTGCTGTGGTGTCATCTTTATTTTCTAGGGGACGCATGGCAGATTCCAACTCTCAACCCTCATCCCTCAACTCTCACCCTTACTCAACCCTTAACCCTTGCTCCTAGACAGCAAGCTTGTTGGCAAGCAATATTGACTGTGGTGTTGTCTTTATTTTCTAGGGGACGCATGGCAGATTCCAACTCTCAACCACCAGCACTCATACCTCAATCCTACGGTCTTTGCTTTTCAGATTATGTTGTATCACCACCATCACCACCACCATCACCCCCCCACACACCCCCACACACCCCCCACACACACACACCACCACCACCACCACCACCATCACCATCACCCCCACCAACACCATCACCCCCAACACCAACACCAACCCCATCACCATCACCCCCAACACCAACACCAACACCACCAACACCAACACCAACACCTTTATCACCCCCATCACCCACCATCACCCCCACCACCACATCACCCCAGCACCACCACCACCACCACCACCACCATCACCACCACCACCATCACCACCAACGCCACCACTATCACCACCACCACTATCACCAACACCATCACCAACACCACCACCACAGCCACCACCATCACCACCACTGCCACCACCATCACCACCACCATTGCCATTTCCATCAACATCTCCATCACCACCATCACCACCATCACCATCACCATCACCATCACCACCACCGTCAATTCCAATACTTCACACTCCCCATGACTGTCTTTTTTTTTTAATATGTTGTTAACATCACAATGTATGTGGACCCACCCAAGTCAGTCTCCCTCCTACCCACTGCTCCCCCCCCCCCCCCCCCACCACCACCACCACACACACACACACTACCCCCCCACCCCACCCGCACAGATAATGTTGTAAACATCACGATGTATGTGGAGCAGCCCAAATTAGTCTCCCTCCTACCCCCTCACTCCCACCCCCCCCACACACAAACAACCATACCCACAAAAATCTCACCCACCCACCCCCTCACCCCCCACCCCACAGATAATGTTGCAAACATCACGATGTATGTGGCCCAGCCCGAATTAGTAAATTCAAGCAGCTTCAACGCTCCATTCAATGCGCTGCTCCTATTGCTGGCTTGGTCTGTTGTACTGCTGCTGCAGCATGGGCTTCCATAGAGAGACTAGACCATGCACGGTGGGAGCAACAGGGAATTTCTGGCGGAGCCCTCTCTTCAAGGGGGCGGGAGACCCCAGGGTTACCATTTGTTCGTGTGTCTCACTCTATTCAACGCGCTGCTCCTGTTGCTGGCTTGGTCTGTTGTACTGCTGCTGCAGCATGGGCTTCCATAGACAGACTAGACCATGCACAGTGGGAGCAACAGGGGATTACTGGCAAAGCCCTCTCTTCAAGGGGGCGGGAGACCCCAGGGTTACCCATTTGTCCGCGCGTCTGACTCCATTCAACGCGCTGCTCCTGTTGCTGGCTTGGTCTGTTGTACTGCTGCTGCAGCATGGGCTTCCATAGAGAGACTAGACCATGCACAGTGGGAGCAACAGGGGATTTCTGGCAAAGCCCTCTCTTCAAGGGGGCGGGAGACCCCAGGGTTACCCATTTGTCCGCGCGTCTGACTCCATTCAACGCGCTGCTCCTGTTGCTGGCTTAGTCTGTTGTACTGCAGCTGCAGCATGGGCTTCCATAGAGAGACTAGACCATGCACGGTGGGAGCAACAGGAGATTTCTGGCAAAGCCCTCTCTTCAAGGGGGCGGGAGACCCCAGGGTTACCCATTTGTCCCCGCGTCTGACTCCATTCAACGCGCTGCTCCTGTTGCTGGCTTAGTCTGTTGTACTGCTGCTGCTGCTGCTGCAAGGGCTTCCGTAGGGAGACTAGGTCATGCACGGTGGGAGCAACAGGAGATGAAGTGTCTCCTTGTAGTATAACCTTGCTGCCCCTGTTGCTGGGCTGGTGTGGTGTACTGTTGTACAGCTACCGCACGGGCCCTAAATTACTCAGTCCATGAAGTCAATTTGCCGTGGTGGTAGTTATACCATACCACCAGATTATGGGCATCAGCGCTGATTGTATGGTGCGTTGTCTAGTGGTAGGGTATAACAACCACCACGATACAATTTCACACCATTTCACACCAATCTAACCTTGCTGCCCTGGTGTGGTGTACTGTTGTATTGCTGTGCTGTCCCTAAATTACTCAGTCCATGAAGTCAATTTGTCGTAGTGGTAGTTATACCATACCACCAGACGATGGGCATCAGTGCTTATGCGCATTGTCTGGTGGTATAGTCTAACAACCACCACAAAAACAAATCACAGCATTTGAAGCCAAACATGATGGGGGGATTATGAAATAAGCACTATAAAAAACGAAGGGTGCATTATCAAATAAGCACCCTTCAAAATAAAGGGTGTATTATAAAATAAGCACCCTAAAAAATAAAGGGGGTATGATAAAATAAGCACCTAAAAAATATAGGGGGTATTGTGAATTAAGCACCCTAAAAAATAAAGGGGGTATGATAAAATAAGCACCCCAAAAATAAAGGGTGTATTATCAAATAAGCACTCTAAAAAATAAAGGGGGTACTATAAAATAAGCACCCTTAAAAATAAAGGGTGTGCTATAAAATAAGCACCCTTAAAAATAAAGGGGTATTATAAACTAAGCACCCTAAAAAATAAAGGGGGTATTTTCAAATACGCACACTACAAAATAAATTGTGTATTATCAAATAAGCACCCTAAAATATAAAGGGGGTATTATCAAATAAGCACCCTGCAAAATAAAGGGGGTGTTATGAACTAAGCACCCTAAAAAATAAAGGGGGTATTTTCAAATAAGCGCCCTAAAAGGCACCCTTTTAGGCCAAATAAGAGGGTGACGAAGGCCCCCCAAAGTAGCAATTATGGCTTGGCCTAAGGAGACTAAGGCTTCGCGGGGTTTGGGGGCAGCGCGTTGCACTGGGGTCGCACTGAGTCGCTGAATTTCCATTTGGCTGTCTGCGCCTAGTCAACACCCTAGCAGGGTACTACAAAGCGCGTGCATCAGCGCGATTTCGCGCTCGCCTTTTGAGCCCCACTACGCGTTTCGCACAGTTTTTTTAACCCCCAGTGGGTGCAGCGCGCAGTTTTTGTGCTTTTTACACTTGAAAGCGCTGACCAATTTGACGCTTGTGCGCTCTAAGCGCTGGCCAATCCGACAAAATGTATTATTACAGCAAAAAGAATTATTACCAGAAAATGTAAACTCGAACAAATCACTTTTCTCTTAGTAGGTTGTGTTAACTGTGTGCAAATAGCGAAGCATCCCACGACAACAACAAAAGTGTGCACGGCTTTGCCCAAGGAGACTAGACCACACAACATGGGAGCGACATTTTTTGTAAGTTGTGAAAGGACTTTCACCCTAGGCGGTGGGTCCCCCGACACAAACCAGCGACCCGGAGGATTCAGTTCGAATGGCGTTGCCACTCCTACAATAAAGTAGATGCAGGTATGGAAGCAAGGGCGTGAGGACCTCCCGAGGACATCAAGGACAGTGGTCGGACGAGGTTGTTGTTGTTGTTGTTATTGTTGTTATGTTACAGTCCAGGGGTAGGCCAAATAGGCTTAAGGGACTTGCCCAACCGTAGTGGGAAGGTGTTGAGGGAAATGCAACGAGGTGTGACAAGCGCTGGTCAGATTTTGGAATTCCTGGAAATTGACTAAGCTCTTGCTTGTAATTGTCCCCGGTTCTTAAGAAGATGAGAGTGTTTTTTCGACGTTGGGGTTCATTCATAACGACTTGCGAAACAGGTTGAAGCTAAACCAGTGGTTGAAGCCAAGCCAGCCCAGTGGTTGAGGCCAAGCCAAAACAGGTTGAAGCAAGCCAAGCCAAGCCAGTGGTTGAAGCCAGACCACTTGAACGACGGCATATGCTTGTTCCTACTGAGGTGGTGGGATTTAGACACATTCCCGCACCAGGAGGTCCTTGATGTCTGGCATAAAACTTGAACTTGATCTTGGTTACATAGCTTCAGCCAATCGTAGAACGATCCCGAATCGGACGGAAGCAGGTGCGGGGTCCTATCAGGTTGCTGGTTCGAACCCCATCGAGGTCACCTGGGCCCACACGGAGGGTCGTCGACTGGCATGATAACTGGACTCTAATCTGATCAGATACCAATAAAGCACTCATGTCCTAGTAGTTCACGCTGACAATAATGCATGCCCTGGGAGGAGAACGATGATGTGCTCGAACCCCCCCGTCTCCCTCCCGGAACATGCATTATTGTCAGCGTGAACTACTAGGACACGAGTGCCTTATTGGTATCTGATCAGATACGAATATGGCACTTGTGTCCTAGTAGTTCACGCTGACAATTGTGACATATCTTGGAAGTTGAGATTTTTTTATTTTTTATTTTTTATTTAGCTTCAGCCAGCAATTTGGCTGCTAACGGTCTTTGGCCTTGTTTGGCCTTGTCTGGCAAAAGGGGGCCCGACAGTATGGGCAAACCAAGCCTTCCGTTCCTGAATTTGGCGTTCCAAGCCCCCCCGTGCGCAATCAGGGGGCAAACTAAGCAGATTAGACAGTTTAAGACTCGATTATAAAATATATATATAATATGTTATAGTTCGACTTATATGTAGGGCTGTCAAGCTTTATACTGCCCGGTATTTATTTTACCGTGTACCGTACGATATATCATACGGTAATACGGTTTATTTTACCGTGTACCGTACGATATATCGTACGGTGTTTACCGTACGGTATATCGTGTTTGGTCCAAATCGGCTTTGGCTTTGGCTTGCGACTCGGCAGGTAGGCGGTTCGATTCTCGTCAGAAGCACCTGAGTCTGGGTCAGGGAATTTATACCGGACGATACATCACGATATATCGTACGGTAATAGACCACGATATTACCGTGTTTTTCTATCTCCCTCAGTATTGGTCCATTTGACTTGATTTCAAGTGTATGGACGTGTAAACGGTATTTCCTGTTATATCCCCTTGGTCTTATACTGATTTCCCCAAAAAAGGGTCGATACCGTACGGTATATCACGATATATCATACGGTAATTGAAAATACCGTACGGTATTGATAGCCCTACTTATATGTCGTACCTTAGAGGCCAAGTGCACTCACGGTATAGTCCGTTAGTCATAGAATTGTTACAATGAGCAGGACGGAACAAAAACAATGATAGAAACTGAAAACAAGAGGTGGTACTGGCAGTACATCAGGGATCTGCCCGATAGAGCAGTGGAGTCGAGGGCCGCCTAGGTACCTTGAAAAAACAGGACTCTAAGGTGGTACTTGCTTGGCAGTACATCAGGGATCTGCCCGATAGAGCAGTGGAGTCGAGGGCCGCCTAGGTACCTTGAAAAACCAGGACTCTAAGGTGGTACTTGGCAGTACATCAGGGATCTGCCCGATAGAGCAGTGGAGTCGAGGGCCGCCTAGGTACCTTGAAAAACCAGGACTCTAAGGTGGTACTTGGCAGTACATCAGGGATCTGCCCGATAGAGCAGTGGAGTCGAGGGCCGCCTAGGTACCTTAAAAAAACAGGACTCTTAAGGTGGTACTTGGCAGTACATCGGCTAGCTGCCCGATGCAGCAGTGTTTTCGAGGGCAACCAAGGTACCCCCGGCGAGCTGCCCGATAGAGCAGTGTTGTCGAGGGCAACCAAGATAGAGGTACAAGGGGATGGTACATACTCAGCAGTATGACGACAAATCTATGCCCTGATAGGGTAGTGGTATCGAGGATTACTAGTTACCAATGTAACTAATGAAAGCAGGTATAGTCCGTTAGTGACATAGTGCTGATAGTCTGATAGTGGCTGGGGGCGCCAGCCAGCTATGTGCACTTCAGTTGCTGTACTTGCTGTACTACTACTGCCGCCGCTTTTAGTCTCTACATGCACGGCGTGTTTTCAGTGTAAAATGTAAAGGTTAGTTTCGGACTACCACACCTAGAGTATATGAATAACGCATATGACCGACCTTAACAACCGACAAACATCGAGAGCAGATTTCGTAGGCGCTACTTCCCCTCCGCATTAGCGGAAACTGGATTCGGAATGCCGCGACGCCAGGCTTTGTAACGATCACACCCGCGAGGGAAATGAGCAATGTGCCCCCATCTCAGATCCACCGCTCCCCACCTCCACCTCCTCCAAAGTGATCCATCTCAACTGTCGGCGAGCGAGCAGTTGGAATCCAGGGAAGCAGCGCTCTGGAAGCACCAGAGCGCAGCAAAACCCATGGAAAAAGGTAGGGAATATCAAAGCGCCCAACGCCTCTGCCAGCATCACCCAACCAAATTCTACCACCAAATCCCCGTACCGGGCGGATTACCAAATCTACACCAAACAAGAAGAACAACACCACGTTTCGAGTGGAAACGCTGTCGCGAAGCGATCCTGGAACACCTGCTATACAGATATTCCAGGATGGGGCACCTGCATACCAAATCCCACGATGATCGTCACCACCCTCCGACGAATCCTGACCACCATCAAAAAAATATCATCTCCACTTCCAGCATCAAACAATCAAAAATCACCACCAAACCCTACTATGGAAAAGATACCATCTCCAACGCGACGATCCACATCGTCGTCCTTCTTATCCTCCTAACAAGCACAGCCTTCCAACACCACAACACTTGCAACTCTCAAGCCCCACAACCTCCAACGATACAATGCTCCGATATGGCCCCTTCCAATCTAAGCTCCTCACAGGTGAGAACTACGAGTCGTGCCTCCCCAGTAACGACCTGTACTCACGCACCGACCCTCAACCTCCCTTCGACCATTGCTGCGTCTCCCTGCTCCGCAACAACACATTCCATCCAAACCAACATCTCCCCCAAATCCACCCTTACTGGGATAATACCGTCCATCGTGGCGAAGGTGAGAGTCCTATTGAATCCTGCAGATTCAATGGGGGGCAAAAGCCTGACGGCAGCCCCAAAATGGAAAGCATAAGCCTGACGGCAGCTATCCGAACCTCGCAAATAACAATATCTCCTCGACAGGTCTCAGTGGCACCAAGCCTGTGCTCGAATCCAGAGGGGACGTCCTCTACCCCCCCCGAGGATTCACCGCGCAACGCCACGTCTTCCTGGATACTCACCTACAGCGAGCCATCCGAGTCTATGAGACCCACGAGGAAATTAACGCAACCATCCACCCTCCGTCACCCAACGACGAATCAGTCTTCCATAACATCGACCCCTTCGCGGCCGAGCTGAGCGACCAAACAGTTGTGACTTACCCCATCCACGGCATTCAATGGGCGTTCCTGCTTCCGAACGGATTTTTTATTTTACTGAAATCTTACGATAAATATTGTAAGATCGTTTTCGCAAACAAATTGATTTTGCTTTTTTGGTGGCTTTTACGAAAATATCTTACAATTTATTTTGTAAGATTGTTTTGTTGTATTCCTGAGAAAGAGACTATTCCCTTCAATTTCAATTGTAACATTGATTTGCTCGTTTGGAAAGAGAGAAAGTATTGGAATACAAAATCAATTGTAGAGGACAGTCAAGAGGAAGGTGAAAGCTGTTTACAAAGTCTTGAACGCATTGCTCATAATTATTTATCTCACAACTCACAACTCAACAGTTTCAAAATTACAACTTAGTACTTACGACTCCGAAATCTGTACTTATGTGTGTACCTCATAATTTATAACTCACAACTCAGAAACTTATATGTACCTTATACAAGTCAGAACTAATAACTCCTAACTCAGGACTTATTATTCATAATTTCATACCTCATAAGCTCATTATGTACATAACACAAATTTAAATCCTGAAATCTGCAACCTGCCATCCTAGAATCCTGAAATCACTCAAAATGTGTGTTGGATGGTGCAAACAAGTACACTCGTGAAACTTGTGCGCAATGCTAATGTTGCACTGCTGCCAACAAGTCCATTGGTGCTAACTTCTGCACTTAGTGCTGACAGATCATGTGCTAACTGACTCGTCTTGCTCTGGGAACAAGTTGGCACGCAACCCAACGAGGGCTAAATCTAACTTCTTGGTCCTCATCAGCCCTTTTACTGTTCCTGCACTGATGCAGCTTTCCAGAACCTTCTCCTTGCAGGCCTCGAACTCGTCCTCAGGCCAATCTGCGGCTTTCTTCTCGCGATATGTCTGGAGACACGTCTCTAGCTTTTGCATCATTTCCTCACTGGGCTCAGCAGGGTTGTCGCGAAACTCTGCGTCAATGTCTTCCTGAACCAGTACCGCCGTCCTCACCCTTGTTTCATCATCTGCATCAGTACAGGCTTCGAGACGTGATAGAATAGCCTGCTCCGTTTTTTGCAAACATGTTCAAACGCCATGCAGCAGCCCCAAGCTTCTGAGTGATACAGTCCAAGCCAATGGCGTTCCTCCTCTCTAGCAAAGCTGCTAGCATGCCCGAGGCATCGCCAGCTTGCATGCACATCACATAGTTGCCAACGGAGCTAAGCTCTCCGCACAAAGTGACGGAATTCGGCGACACTTCTCCTGCGGTATACAACTTGTTTGGGACTCATCGAGCAGCCGCTAATGTCGGGGCGTCCAATGGCACTTTTCTGTGCGTCAATAGGCGGTAGGAAGACCGTGATGGCAGCGGCAAGACCAGAAGAAGAAATGGAAGCTTTCGAGGACGGGCCCGCTTGTCCCGCACCTTGATGCAAGATCCCAGAGATGGCAATGCTGGTGGAATGTGTCTTGAAGTCTGGCCCCATGCGTGTAATGTGGGTAAGGCGAATGTCAGCCACGCCAGCTTCTCTGAAAGCCACAAGGAACCTGCTGCCTTCCTCTTGGTTGGTGTACACGACCACATGGCACACTGAGGCAAACTTCCGATTCTGGCCTGCTAAGTTCCGCAGCATGTCGATCACATCAGTCGAACTCCAAGAGTCTTCATCGACGAGCCACAACGGTCCCTTTTCATCGCCAGTGAGACAGGGGTCGATGATCACCAAGTCGATCAGTTTGCCAGGCACCTGCAAGAGTAAACGAAATATGTACAAGTCAGTTAGATTATGGGTTGGAAGACAAGTTGAACAACGTGATGCTCCCGACTGTGATCGGAAGGATTATGTGTAATAGATTTTGAAGTGGTGAAAAGACATGCTTAACACATCATCCTCCCGATTATGATCGGGAGCGTCAACTTTTCAACTTGTAGTCTATCATTTTAAACATCTACGCACCTTACGGATTTCATCACACTGGAATGTTTTCGCCTTCATGTTGTAAAGGTGCGCCGCTGACTGTTGCCGTCTCTAGCTGGACCCGACCGGCTCCAATCTGGTGGTCAGCGTCCATGAACACTGCTGTAGCTGCCGACATCAGGTGTGGATACATCTGTCCACCATCGTAGAGACGGAAAAAGCGTTCGGAAGGCTCTCCCCTTTTCCACACTGGCAAATCACCGTACTTTACTGCCAATGACCAACAAGACCTCCTCTGTCAGGTTCAACATCGGAATCCCTGCTGCTCCATCTTTCCTCCGCCTTGTTAAGTCCATGACGAGGAAACCCACGACTCCCCTGATGGTGTTCAAACGCATCGAGATGGATACTGCGAGGCGGAATGGGCGTGTGCGAAAAGCAGTTCACGGCAGGCCCTCGAGGAACTTGGACATATCATCCACAGAATTGGTTGTTGGAGGCCGTCTGTCGCCATTGGTACTCCTGGTCAGGCTGAACTAGCAACTTCATGTCGTCAATGCTAGCGGCCAGGGTACTGATAATCTGTGCCTGGTTTTTTTGCTGGACCACTTGTCCTGATCACAGAAAACCACCTGTCGAGAAGAAGCTGGTTTAGCGCTTCCTTGTCTGTCGCGAAACTCAGCAGACCTCCCACTTGCGTGACCTCGGTGATGGTTAGCTTGGGCATCAAAACTTCATCCCTAGGTGGTATACCATACCAATCCCTTCTCTGGGCGGTATAGTCCCTCAGCCACCCGGAGAAGACCTGATGTGCGGGAATCGAAGCATCGGATCGAATGCCCCCGATCAAGATTTCAGAAGCTGCCTTGCTGCTGAAGGCGATGCCACCCAGCGGAAGGGGTTTGTTGGTAACGGCGGGTTCCGCGTTATTGCCCAAGAAGGCGTGCATGTGCGTGAAGCCCTTTGCCTCAAGGTCAAGCGGCGAACCAGAATTGAAGCGTAACTTCAAGTCGTCACGAAAGGACACAGGCGAGACATTGTGTTGCTTGAGAAGCCTGTCGATGATGTAGATGACGAAGCCCGCTGACACTTCTGTCTTGTAATGAACCAACGAAGCCTTGTATGCCGATGCAAACGTCTGCGAATAAAAGAGTTTTCTTGTCATGATAACGATCATACTACGAAGCATCTCCCGATCATAATCGGCAGCATCATCCAATGCAAGAAGGGATTCGCCGTCAATAACTAGATATGGCACACGCACAGTCTTCCCGATCATACTCGGAGCATCGTCCAAAGCGAGAAGTGAATTTATGTCAATAACGAGACATGGCACACCCACAGTCCTCCCGATCATACTCGGAAGCATCGTCCAATGCGAGAAGTGAATCGCTGTCAATAACGAAAAAATGGCACACCACCGTACTTCATCACAATCATCCCGATCATGTCTGAAAATAACTTAATATACAACATGAACCTACGCGGTAGTGAACGCGACATTGTCCACTTCGTCCTTGATCTTGAAAGCTTCATACTCGTGGACATACAAGTCGTCGGTCACGGACTTCAGGAAGAACTTCAGCTCTCCAGGTGGCAGCTTCATAGTTTCCTTCATGTCCTCAACGAGGACCGACCTCATCTTGTCCTTAGCCTTTCCTTAGCCCTTTTCCCATGGGATCCAGGTGCAGCTTCCTCGTCGTCCCCCTCCTCTTCCTCCTCATCGTTTGGCGGAGGCGGAGGCTCCACGTTCTGTAGGCGTCAACAAGGTGGTCGGCGCCGATCTTCTCCCGGTCGTCCATGGAGGACATGATCAGGAAAGCCTTCTTGTAGGACTCTTCGTCCAAGCTCACGACTTTGAAGCGTGGCACGGTGGCACCCCCCTGGCTAGCAACAGCCTTCGTCAACTTCTCGTCCCCGGTGACACACAGAGTTTTGAAGTTTGTTGTACTGGTCTGACTGATGCCCCTTTCTCAGTCCGAGCGGGACAGCCTGCCTGAAGGTACAATTCACGCCACAGGAAGGTAGAAACCAAAAATGGCTGAGAGTCGTACCCCTCAGTCGACTGGCCGCTTGTGTTGTCCAAAAGGGAAAGGAGGCGAGCGTTCTGAAAGCTCTCTCGTCGTACGTGGCACCCTCCACCTCTGACAACCGGTACACAAAGCAATTGCGCAGAGGAATTTCACCAGGGCGGTCTGCTGCCCACTTGATGAAGGCTTGGGAGCTGTGGTACCCTCCGATGATCCTTTGCCCGCCAAACTCCCCTTTCACATTGGAGATGTTGTTGAACGTCTGTTCCAGCCTGCTTGGATCAATATTAGCCCAACCTGGAGATACATTCTTCAGGTCCTTGCTGATGTCCATGAACAATACCTTCCCAGTGGCCATTGTGGTTTTCAAAAAATTGGCGAGGAGTTGATCGACTCGAACAGGGTCCAACACACGGATTCTGACAGGTAGCTTTGGAGGGAGGAACTTCGTGCAGTCCAATGAATGCTCTCCACCAAAATGCTTGTCGGTCAGGAAAGCCTTAGCCTTAGCCAAATCACCTTCGATGTTTCCAATGCTGTCCCCTTTCTTCTCTCCTGCCGGTGATCTCTTCGCCTTCGTCATAGTCTTCTTCTGAGAACCAGGCTGACCGCGACCTCTTTTCTTAGGAGCGGTTTTGGGTGCATCATCGTCGTCAGATGGCCCGGCACAGTGTCGACAGAACTTCTTGAGTTCAAGTCTGAATCCTCCTCCAAGGAATGAATCTTGTGTTCGGTTACAGGAGTTTGTTTCTTTGCGGCTGGTGCATTGTCTGCAGCCTGCGACGCAGCACGCTTGCCTTTGCCCTCGTGTCCAGCAGGGTTCTTCTTGGGATCAGCAAACCTGAAGGGATTGATAAAACATATTTGACTTAGTGAGGGGTCAGAACATTGAACATCCAGTGTCTCCCGACTATGGTCGGGAGCATTGACATAGTTGATTACAGAAAGATTGCGGAATATTAAACATCGAATATCCAGTGTCCTGCCGATTATACTCGGGAGCATAGACATAGTTGATTGGTAAATTATTGCGGCAGATTGAAGATTGGACATCAAGTGTCCTGCCGATTATACTCGGGAGCATTGACATACTTGATTAGTGAATGATTGCGGAAGTTTGAGCATTGAACATCCAGTGTCCTCCCGACTATAATCGGGAGCATTGACTTAGTTGATTAGAAAAGATTGCGGAAGATTGAACATGGAACATCCGATGTCCTCCCGACTATACTTGGGAGCTTTGACATATCTGATTGGTAAATTATTGCGGAAGGTTGAAGATTGAACATCCAGTGTCCTGCCGATTATACTCGGGAGCATTGACATAGTTGATTGGTAAATTATTGCTGCAGATTGAGCATTGAACATCCAGAGTCCTGCCGATTATACTCGGGAGCATTGACATACTTGATAAGTGAATGATTGCGGAAGTTTGAGCATTGAACATCCAGTGTCCTCCCGACTATAATCGGGAGCATTGACTTAGTCGATTAAATAAGATTGCGGAAGATTGAACATTGAACATCCGATGTCCTCCCGACTATACTCGGGAGCTTTGACATAGTTGATTGGTAAATTATTGCGGAAGGTTGAAGATTGAACATCCAGTGTCCTGCCGATTATACTCGGGAGCATTGACATAGTTGATTGGTAAATTATTGCTGCAGATTGAGCATTGGACATCCAGTGTCCTCCCGACAATAATCGGGAGCATTGACTTAGTTGATTAGATAAGATTGCGGAAGATTGAACATTGGACATCCGATGTCCTCCCGACTATAATCGGAACGCCCAAGGAGGACCGTATTCAAAATCAGTGACGCGCGTGTTTAAGTTGATGCGATCGACATGACTACGATGCAGGGAACAGACTTGACTGCAATGGTTCATTCACGCAAACGAGTGATCGATTGCGAAAGGAGATAACAACAAAACGCCCAAGGAGGACCGAAGTCCTCCCGACTATAACCGGAACGCCCAAGGAGGATGGTATTCAAAATCAGTGACGCGCGTGTTTAAGTTGATGCGATCGACATGACTACGATGCAGGGAATAGACTTGACTGCAATGGTTCATTCACGCTGAACGAGTGATCGATTGCGAAAGGAGATAACAATTTGAATACGATGAACTTACAAAGTTGTCGGCGATCTGCCCTCTCGTTGATTGTAGTGGGCTGATCTCGTCGCTTCCTTCCTGCCTTCTTCGCGGAGCCTGAAGGAAATGGAAAGAGTGCAGAAGTTACGCAATATCCTATCGAATTTGAAAGCGGCAGTTGCGGTCAGGACACAATGGTTGTTTCGAACGGTGTACATCTCACAGCGTACGTAATATTCAAAATGTACCTGTCAGATTTGAAAATTCGACCTGAGCCGTGGTGCACGAGTACAATCCGTTCGATTGCTCTCTTACCGGCGTCAGGTGAAGGCTCTTTTTTGTAAAGATCGAGGTGACTCCTGTCGCCAAGACCAAAGTCCTTGAAATCGTTCCCGGAGCTTTCCTTCGCATGTCTCAACCACGCCTTACTTTCCACCAGGTCTTTGTCGGCGCGATAAATCCGCCCTTGCCGACGCTAACAGAAGGGCCGCGCATTTTATACCACCATGAGTAGAGCGAGAATGTGAACTGGTATGCTTGATAGGGCTCCAGACATGGGCCTCCGAACGCTAGTAACTTCATCTGGGCTGGCTTGGATCCCGCAAGGGGTGAGTGTCCGACCCAGAAAGCATCAGCTCCACACATTGGCCTGCATTCGCCGCGAAACCTCAACCAGTGAGTGTGCGTAGCCGTAACATTTGAAGGCGGTCCACCAGCATCGACTTCAATGTTCATGGTCTTCTTGGCGCCGCTTGGTCCTATTCGTTCCATGACACCGCATCCCAAACCCTGCTCGCTCCCGCGTTGACTTTTACTTCCACGTCTTCTTTAAGTACCGTCATCGTGGACGCTGCGTAAGACAATAGGTTGGTAGAGCAAATGATTCAGATTATGTAGAGAAAAACCCACAGTCTCCCGATCGTAGTCGGGAGCATTGACAAACCCAACGAGAGAATGATACAAGAAAACATGTACTCGGCTACACACAGTCCTCCCGATCATAATCGGGAGCATTGACAAACCCAACGCTCCGCGAATGATTAAGAAACAATGTACTCGGCATACACACAGTCCTCCCCGAATCATAATCGGGCAGCATTGATCAAACCCACTGCAACGCGAATGATTACAGAAAACATGTACTCGGCATACACAGTCAGTCCTCCCCGATCATAATCGTGAGCATTGACAAACCCAACGCGCGAATGATACTGAAAACATGTTACTCCGGAATACACACAGTCCTCCGCCGATCATAATCGGGAGCATTGACAAAGAGAAACCCAAGCGAGCGAATGATTAAGAAAAACATGTACTCGGCATACACACAGTCCTCCCGATCGTAGTCCGGAGAATTGACAAACCCAACGCGCGAATGATTAAGAAAACATGTACTCGGCATACACACAGGTTTTTCTCAGTCCGAAACCTCATAATCGGGAGCACAATTGACAAACCCAAACGCTCTCTGCCTCTCGAATGTAATGAAAACATGTATCCGGAATACACACAGTCCTCGCCGATCATAATTCGGGAGCATCTGACCCAAACCCAACGAGCGAATGTATGATTTAAGAAAACATGTACTCGGCAAAGTACACACAGTGCCTCCCGATCCGATAGTCCGGAGCATTGACAAACCTAACGCGCGAATGATAAGAAACATGTACTCGGCATACACACACAGTCCTCCGATCAATAATCGGGAGCATTGACAAACCCAACGAGAGAATGATACAGAAAACATGTACTCGGCATACACACAGTATCCCTCCGATCATAATCGGGAGCATTGACAAACCCAAACGCGCGAATGATACATAAGATCATTTACCCGGCATAACACAGTCCTCGATCAATAATCGGGACAGACAAACCAACAAGCGAATGATTCTAACACAATGTACTCGGCATACACATGTTGGGTACAGTCATCCGATCATACATCGGAGCAATTGACAAACCCACGCGCGAATGATACAGAAAAACATGTACTCCGGCATAGCATGTTCCGATCATAATCGGAGCATTGACAACCCAACAAGCGAATGATACAAAAAACATGTACTCGGATACACACAGTCCTCCGATCATTAATCGGGAGCATTGACTAAACCCAACGCGAATGATACAGAAAAACATGTACTCGGATACACACAGTCCTCCCCCAGATCGTAGTCGGGAGCATTGACAAACCCAACGAGCGAATTACAGAAAACATGTACTCGGCATAACCACAGTCCTCCGATCATAATCGGGAGCATTGAAAACCCAACGAGAATGATACAGAAAACATGTACTCGGCATACACACAGTCCTCCCGATCATAATCGGGAGCATTGACAAACCCAACGCGCGAATGATACAGAAAAACATGAACTCGGTAATACACACAGTCCTGCGATCATAATCGGAAGCATTGACAAACCCAACAAGCGAATGATTCAAAAAACATGTACTCGCAAACACACAGTCCTCCGATCATAATCGGGAGGCATTGACAAACCCAACGCGCGAATGATACAGAAAACATGTACTCGGCATACACACAGTCCTCCGATCATAATCGGGAGCATTGACAAACCCAACGCGAGAATGATACAGAAAACATGTACTCGGCATACACACAGTCTCCCGATCGTAGTCGGGAGCATTGACAACCCAACGACGCGAATGATACAGAAACATGTACTCGGCATACACACCAGTCTCCCGATCATAATCGGGAGCATTGACAAACCAACGCGCGAATGATTACTGAAAACATGTACTCGGCATACACACAGTCCTCCCGATCATAAATCGGGAGCATTGACAAACCCAACGAGAGAATGATACAGAAAACATGTACTCGGCATACACACAGTCCTCCCGATCATAATCGGGAGCATTGACAAACCCCAACGAGAGAATGATACAGAAAACATGAACTCGGCATACACACAGTCCTCCCGATCATAATCGGGAGCATTGACAAAACCCAACGCGCGAATGATACAAAAAAACATGTACTCGGAATACACACAGTCCTCCCGATCATAATCGGGAGCATTGACAAACCCAAACGAGCGAATGATTCAAAATACATGTACTCGGAATACACACAGTCCTCCCGATCATAATCGGGAGGCATTGACAAACCCAACAAGAATGATTCAAAAAACATGTACTCGGAATACGCACAGTCCTCCCGATCATAATCGGGAGCATTGACAAACCAACGAGAATGATACAGAAAACATGTACTCAGAATACATGCAGTCCTCCCGATCATAATCGGGAGCATTGACAAACCCAACGAGCGAATGATACAGAAAACATGTACTCGGCATACACACAGTCCTCCCGATCATAATCGGGAGCATTGACAAACCCAACGAGAGAATGATACAGAAAACATGTACTCGGAATACACACAGTCCTCCCGATCATAATCGGGAGCATTGACAACCAACGCCCGCGAATGATACAGAAAACATGTACTCGGAATACGCACAGTCCTCCCGATCATAATCGGGAGCATTGACAAACCAACAAGAGAATGATACAGAAAACATGTACTCAGAATACATGCAGTCCAAATTCATAAGCAACACCCATCTGAACTTACTTGAACTATAGCCGGGCACGGAATAAAGATTTGCTTTCCATCTTGTTCTGTCCTTCCGCCATAGTCCATCAAGTCGTCTATGCAGAGCTGATAGGGGACTTCCTACCTTGCGAAGAAGCGCATCTCGTTCACTGTCCCATGCGACGATACCTATCTTGTGCACGCCTAATCGATCCTCTTTATACCCACGTAGGTGAAGGTGACATATGGTGCCCAATACAATTTGGAGTCTGCATCACTTTCATCTCTGGCGATCTCGGTAAATCCAAGGGGTCATCAGGGTTGTGAGGTCCTTCAACCCAACCAATAGGTGGTTGTTGTGGTGGCCCCTCTCTTACCCCTTCACGTGTTACCCGCATCAGCTCCTGGTGTACGTTCTCAGGTAAGTTTTCTGCTGCACGGACTTGTTTAGACTTGCTTGTGACACCACCACCTTTTGGAGGGGACATGCTACTTTCGCAAAGCTCTCAACTGTATTGAAGGACAGAGTCTAGGTTGCAACAGTCGAGGTTTCGCAGGCACTGCAGCTGGTTGTCGAGGTGCGCAGGCACTGCAGCTGGTCGTCGAGGTTGCGCAGGCTGGGTAGCTACAGCACCAGAGCGTAAAGGTTTGAGGTTGCACAGGTTGCTGCTTAGGTATTTTCCCAGGAACAACCCTTGAATGGGTTGTTACGAAGTTGGAGAAAATGTCTCTCCGCGTTTGTTTACGACGTGAATCGTTTTGCGTAGGTTGGAAGTTAGGAAGAAGGGGTCTCTTAAAAGAATTCACCTCGTCAGGGTCCTTCGGCGATAATACCGACATAGCAAGCAAACTGATAGGACCTTGGACAGCGTCGAACTATGGCCTCTAGTTATTCACGTACTGCAAAATACAGTCTTGTGTTCTCGAATTGATTCTTACAGTATTAGCCTTTCAGTTTGCTAGGCCGGTCTATGTCAAAGCTCCCGAGTATAGTCGGAAGTTGCTGTCCCGGTCTAGTCTGCTGGTAGCGGTACAGATCGACCCCGGTACATTTGGCTGGTCCCCGGGTTCCGCGATCACTCACCCGACGGCAGGCCCAAATGTCGATTCTTCTTATCATCTTGGGCTTAGTTTCTTTGAGGGGAAGGGGCAAAATGGACGCTACCCCTTCCCAGGAATTGGATTGGGCATACACCACTGGGGTTGAGCCTATGTTGCCGGTACGCGGCGGGCCGGCGCCTCGACGTCGACAACTAGATTTCGAGGAATTCCAGTGGCGACGATGCGATCGAAACCGTGCCAGCCGAAGAGAGCGACATAGTTACCAACTCTGATACCCTGTGAATCAATTCGACAAGCTTATTACCTGTAAGTGCAAGAACACATGTCACTTGTACTCCAGCACACGGATGTAATTCGCGAACGACGAAATGAATTCGCCGAGCTCGAACCTGCCGAAAGGCAACGTGATGCTACATCGAATTGAATGCACTGGCAAGCCAAGCGGGATCGCAAGACAGGGACAAGGAGAGTGTGTCGACAAGGTAGGTTGTAATTTGAAATTTGAAATTGTTACATCCGTGTAGAACCGTTACTCAAAAGGTAGGTTGTCATAATTTGATCTTGCGCCTGAAGCGCCTGATGCGCCTGATGCGCCTAAAGATTTTTTGAAATGTATTATGACTCGAACTTAACGATTCTTTTGCTCGTTCAGGATATTGGGCCGTTGACGTTTGCAGTCATTTTATCAGGCTGCATCCGTATCGGTTCAAATGCATGGCTAGCGATAAGTGGTCAGATCAAAAACAACAGAGAGTAAGTTATCCGAATTCTCATGTGGTTACAGTGCACTTTGCTTCCTCCGATTATGCTCGGGACAACCCAATACATAGGCAACCGTATAATGATCCATTTCTACCCTCCCGATTATAATCGGGAGCATCCATAACAATAAGCGACCTAACCTCGTTTCCATGGACCCTGTCTAGGTTTGAACCTGCTGTGAAGGTGAGGAGGAAGAGGAGTGCACCCGCAGTGTTGAGGGACAATTTCAACGCTGCGATGAAATCTCTCGTAGATGAGTTTGGGGAGTCAATGCGCACCAGACTTCATATGCTCCAGGATCTAGAGGAAGGAAAAAATCTAAGGTCATGCGCCCTTTGATTTTTTTACATTGCGGCATATTTCCAAGCAAGCAAGCTGTCTTTAGGGACATGAAGAAGAACGGCATGGTTCCTCCAGAACATTATACAGCAGTTTGCGTAAACTATGGCATGCACATTGGTGGAACGTGAAGATAAAGACTTGGCAGCCTTTTGCAAGTGCGACGACTGCGTCAAGTACCGAGCCAGACTCCTGACCACTTACGTTTCAGCCAGCAGTTGATGAACTTCGTCAGAGTCAGGCTGTGCACCGTAATCAGATTTCCATTGGTCAGCGTAGGTATGACATCCGTGAAAAACTGTCTGAACAGTATCCGAAGCTCTTCTTGCACGCATCGCTGATGCAATGGACAACAAGAAGACTAATCTTCCTCAGTCACGCCACTTCTCACATACAAAGAAGACCGCAGGAGGTGAACTTCTAAAGACACGCATCATGGGTGAGTACAAATACAGCGCATGTAGGACATGTCCTCCCGAGCATAATCGGGAGCATACACAGTATTTAAAACTTGAAATGATTACTTAACAAAGAGTAAGTCAACTGATGATAATAATTCTCATGCTAATATTCTGACTTCATGTTTCCTTCTATGTTAACTCAGGATTATTCTCCCAGGGAAGAGGCTTCATTGGTTATTGGGCTTTGCCATTCTACTCGCAGTCCATCAATCTGACTATATCATGCTTCCAACATTTCTTCAACCGGGTCCTTGAAGAAGAGGGGCAGCTTCCACCGTATTTGCTTCTTGCAAATGGACAACGCGGCAAAGGACAACAAGAACGCTTTCATGTTCGCATACTTGTCCTTGTTGGTTGAGATGAACTGGTTTGAGGAAGTGTACGTCCATTTCCTCCCTCCCGGACACACACATAGCAATCTTGACCAAAAGTACTCTGTGATCTCGCAAGGGTTAAAGGAACATGGAAGTGTACACCCTGGACCATCTGATGGGCATTGTTGGTAACTTATTCAAGAAAATGGGCCCTTACACAAGGCAAGACGTCGTGACCTCTATAGGGGACTTCTCTCCGCTGTCCTCCTAGACAACGTTTACAAGTTGTTCGGTCATGGCACTAGCACCCGTCAAAGGAGTTAATCGCCGTTTAACGCATTCAAGATAACGAAAGGTTCCCAACGGGAAGAGTCGGTAAGAATACTTGATATACTGATATTTACAAATTAAATGCTACCAGTGCGTGTATGTACTGTCTGCACAATGCTCCCCGATTATGCTCGGGAGGAATATGGGTGTGCCATGTCCTCATTGAAATTAAAATTGAAATTGTTACATCCAAGAATATAAATACTCTAGGGACGTGAGATTAAGGACACCACAGCGTACGCAGAAGCTAGCTGTAGTCACCATGTCCTCATTGATTTACATGTACAGTCTTCAATATAAATTAATGATACAAAGGAAGTTGTACCTAGGACCTAGGATGTATTATCCAAGGGATGCTCCCGAGTATAGTCGGGAGGAATATGGGTGTCCTAAATGATTCACTAATATACAATACATGTTTGCACACCAACAATTGCAGGGGTCTATTACAAGGAGTATGACGAGTCAGGATCTTGGAGAGGACAAGTGGGACAATGACGCTGAACCTATTTACGTCTTCAAGGCTTCCCACTGGTGGACACCAGAACAGTATTTAAGGAAGCCCCCAAGATCAAGATTGAAGAGCTCGAGAATATCGAGGCAAACTGGGGCGGCTGTCTGGAAGACTATTCATAACGAGAAGCCCGGAGGTGACGTCCTTGCAGGCCACATGGCCGATGGTCCTGTACAAACCGCCGGTGACGACCGTGCAGGACCCGTAGCTGATGTCCGTGTACGACACGCAGCGAGGACCTTCTAGAACCAGCAGCGATGACCAGCAGCCGATGGATGAACCAGCAGCCGATGGCCCATCCCATGCCCAGTCCTTCAAACATATTGCCGAGAAGCTTCGTGAAACTTGGGAAGCCAGCAATAAGTGGTGGACTGATTTCTTCACGTTGAGAAGAGTTATTGGAGCACTCAACCAGATGATGCTGTGACTGGGGAGTACCGAAAGACCAACATTTTGTCGACTTCCCATCGGAGTTGTCAGCAACCAGTCGTGTTCTGACACAGTCTGAGAAATCAATGGCCAAGCGCTTGATAGCAGCATTGGGATGACTTGTCCATGGATGTGTCAGACATTTTACCTGCAAGTAACGAGATTGCCAAGACTATGAAGGTCGCACACACTTTGGAGACTAATATGGAAAGGCCAGAGGAGGAGGATGTCTTGTACTTATATTCTTCACAAGGGACGAAGCCGGATAGAAGAATAGCCTACGAGCCCACTACTGATTTGGTTGTTGGTCCATGTCGCTGTGGTCAAGGTACAAATGGATGACTCTAGCGGATTGAGAGGGATGGGACGTGGTGGAGGTCAAATCACTACCAGTGAATGGAGAAGTGGAATGTGTGTATTTAAAGCCCTTGTACTCTGGGGCTCAGAAGTTGGTGTACACTGAAACACAATACCCAACTTGGCCAGAAGATTGGGATGGACCACAAGCTTGTGCCTATTACCGTGGGGGTTAGGAGAAAAGCAACATGGACGGGCGATATTCCCATTGACGCATTTCAATTTTAGCTGCGAACCCACCAAGGGTATGAAGATCCAGAGAAAGTACCACACAAGCATGCTCTAGCTTGTCAATCCATTGAGAAGGACACCAGGGCAGAGGCTGTGCAATCGGATGGAGACAATGCAGACATTGCTGAGGAGGAGGAGATGGAGGAGGAGGAAGATGGGGATGGGGACATGGAGGAGGAGAAGGAGGAGGAAGAGGAGGACGAGGAGGGGGGGGAGGAGGAGGAGTAAGATGTTTGACACATAGCCGTTTTTTACTAATGAATTATACTTACGATTTTTATTGTAAGATGTAAAAGCTGAATTCTGCCTGCCGACTTATAACCGTCCGCTTTCCCTTTATTTCTTACAATTATAATTGTAAGACACGAATTGATGTTAACACCTTTTGTTACAAAATATGGCATTTCAACGTTGTAACATTCGCAATCTGTACGTTTCTCCGTCTTTCAAGCTCATTTCAAGCATATTTTGTCAAAATTGACTACAATCTTACGATTTTTATCGTAAGATTGCATTTGGAAAGCATCAAAAGACCCCCAAAAAGTGATCGTAAGATTGGAAATCCGTTGGGAAGCAGGAACGCCCATTACAGGCAGATTGCACACGCACGAGCAACTGGAACTGGCACAGGCACAGGGCGCGTGCAAAGGCACAGTCAGATGCTCAGGCGCGTGCAAGGCACAGTCAGATGCTCGGGCGCGTGCAAAGGCACAGGCAGATGCGCAGGCGCGTGCAAAGGCACAGGCAGATGCTCAGGCGCGTGCAAAGGCACAGGCAGATGCTCAGGCGCGTGCAAAGGCACAGGCAGATGCTCAGGCGCGTGCAAAGGCACAGGCAGATGCTCGGGCGCGTGCACAGACACAGGCAAAAAAAAAGTTGTACGGTGCCAAAACAAGCGATTGCAACACTTGCAGCGATGTCATAAATGCATACAAAGCCAAAGGATGGGGGTACAACCAGAATATTTTTTGATCAGTGCAAGGCAGAGGCGCAGGCGCGTGCAAAGGCACAGGCAGATGCGCGTTGCCCAAAGGCAGCGGCACAAGCGCCGTGCACAAGCGGAGGGCTCAGGCGCGTGCAATGCAGCGGCACAAGCGCGTGCAAAGGCACAGGCAGATGCTCAGGCGCGTGCAAAGGCACAGGCAGATGCTCAGGCGCGTGCAAAGGCACAGGCAGATGCTCAGGCGCGTGCAAAGGCACAGGCAGATGCTCAGGCGCGTGCAAAGGCACAGGCAGATGCTCGGGCGCGCGTGCACAGACACAGGCAAAAAAAAGTTGTTACGGTGCCAAAACGAAGCGAATGCAACACTTGCAGCGATGTCATAAATGCCATACAAAGCCAAAGGATGGGGGTACAACCAGAATAATTTTGATCAGTGCAAGGCAGAGGCTCAGGCGCGTGCAAATGCAGCGGCACAAGCGCGTGCACAAGCGGAGGCTCAGGCGCGTGCAAAGGCAGCGGCCACAAGCGCGTGCAAAGGCACAGGCAGAATGCTCAGGCGCGTGCAAAGGCACAGGCAGATGCTCGGGGCGCCGTGCACAGACACAGGCAAAAAAAAGTTGTTACGGTGCCAAAACGAGCGATTGCAACACTTGCAGCGATGTCATAAATGCATACAAAGCCAAAGGATGGGGGGTACAACCAGAATATTTTTGATCAGTGCAAGGCAGAGGCGCAGGCGCGTGCAAAGGCACAGGCAGATGCGCGTGCAAAGGCAGCGGCACAAGCGCGTGCACAAGCGGAGGCTTCAGGCCTGCGTGCAAATGCAGCGGCAAAGGCAAGCGCGTGCAAAGGCACAGGCAGATGCTCAGGCGCGTGCAAAGGCACAGGCAGATGCTCAGGCGCGTGCAAAGGCACAGGCAGATGCTCAGGCGCGTGCAAAGGCACAGGCAGATGCTCAGGCGTGCAAAGGCACAGGCAGATGCTCGGCGCGTGCACAGACACAGGCAAAAAAAATTGTTACGGTGCCAAAACCGAGCGAATGCAACACTTGCAGCGATGTCATAAATGCATACAAAGCCAAAAGGATGGGGGTACAACCAGAATAAATTTTGATCAGTGCAAGGCAGAGGCTCAGGCGCGTGCAAATGCAAGCGGCACAAGCGCGTGCACAAGCGGAGGCTCAGGCGCGTGCAAAGGCAGCGGCACAAAGCGCGTGCAAAGGCACAGGCAGATGCTCAGGCGCGTGCAAAGGCACAGGCAGATGCTCGGGCGCGTGCACAGACACAGGCAAAAAAAAAAAGTTGTTACGGTGCCAAAACGAGCGATTGCAAACACTTGCAGCGATGTCATAAATGCATACAAAGCCAAAGGATGGGGGTACAACCAGAATAATTTTTGATCAGTGCAAGGCAAGAGGCTCAGGCGCGTGCAAATGCAGCGGCACAAGCGCGTGCAAAGGCAGCGGCACAAGCGCGTGCAAAGGCACAGGCACAAGCGCGTGCAAAGGCACAGGCAGATGCTCAGGCGCGTGCAAAGGCACAGGCAGATGCTCAGCGCGTGCAAAGGCACAGGCAGATGCTCTGGGCGCGTGCAAAGGCACAGGCAGATGCTCGGCGCGTGCACAGACACAGGCAAAAAAAAAGTTGTTACGGTGCCAAAACGAGCGATTGCAACACTTGCAGCGATGTCATAAAATGCATACAAAGCCCAAAGGATGGGGGTACAACCAAGAATAATTTTTGATCAGTGCAAGGCAGAGGCTCAGGCGCGTGCAAATGCAGCGGCACAAGCGCGATGCACAAGCGGAGCTCAGGCTGTGTGCAAATGCCAGCGGCACAAGCGCGTGCACAAGCACTTCGATAGGTTATCCAGTGATGGCACTAGTACATTGAATCAAGGAGATTGTTTGCGATCGACCAAGGGAAGAATTCTGCATGCAATCCGATGGCAATTTGGTCATGTACAATCGTGATGGAGTACCAAATGGGCAAAGTAATACATATCGTAAAGGAAGTGGACCATACAAGTTGTTCATGCAATCAGATGGTAATTTGGTGGTGTATGGAAACGGAAAACCTATATGGTCGTCTTCCACATGGAGGAAGGGAACCCCACCATATATTATCGTGATGCAAACGGACAATAATGTCGTTTTGTATGACAAAAATAGGACAGCTACTTGGGCCAGCGGGACATATAATGCGTGATTTTACATTCACCACCAATTTTTTAAAATTCCTTCTCGTTGAAAACCAACATGATGACGTTGCAGAACTTGTCGATTATGAAGGGGAGGAAGACGAGGAGTGTGCACCTGGGCGAGCGATTTGTGTGGTCAAGATGAAATTGAGTACCTTTATTCCCCATGATTGGCTTCGTAACAAGATAGACACACTGGTACTGGACATGAACAAGTTGCTTGGAGAGGGTTATATTTTCGCAAAATTTTCCACATTGCTCGTCTTTTTGAGAATGGTATCGCTGTCCCTCCTGTAAATCGCAACTTCTTCTACCGGTGCCTTATTGCAGTCAGTACTCGATTCCAAAAAAGAGGGTGCAAAAAATATTTGAGAACAACTGTTACATATGTAATATGGAAATCCCCGCAATAACAGTAATTTTGATAGCGATATTCGGCGTCGTAGTGTACGTAGTGATATCGCACGCTATGCTCAAACACAACATCGACAAAACGACCGAGGCGAACAATAAACGAGAACAGATACTGCAAGATGACGTACAAGCACTTGAAATGGACGCAAAACAAGAACAAGAAACGCGATAAGAGAATGCAGAAAGACGTACGAGCCCTTGGAATGGCCTCAGAGAAGAACAAGAAACGCGATAAGAGAATGCACGATGACGTAAGAGCCCTTGGAATGGCAGCCGACGCCGAGATCAACGTGCTCAAGAAAAATGACAATATGCAGTTGAATATAATCAAAGGACTGGAGGAGCGAGAGTCGAAAAGCTCGCTCGTATTCAACAAAAACTTCAAACGCGTGGACTCGCAAATAAAAAACACAGTCGGAGCCATTCAAAATATCGGATCGACGGTAGGTCGCCTAGAAAAAAGGCAGAATGATGTGCTCAAAAAACTGAACCTAATCAAGCAAAACATCGCGACATTACGAAACACGGACATGACCACGGATAAAGATATCAAGAGAACGCAATCGCAATCAACGAATTGTCAAAGAGGTGGGTGACATCGCTGCAAGCCTTCAAAACAGTCAGTCTAGATAATGACATTCAATTTTCAAGAATCGGAAACACCGGCGACATAATAAAGACTATTAGCAGGCGTCTGGATGATGCCGAAGTTGCCGCAAGAAAAGGATTAGATGCTGGAATTAAATTAAAAACATTTCAGAGCAACTCTCTCATCTCCGATACGAAATTCAATGTCAAAGTCGAAAATAATACTGATGTCCCAGATCTACGAACTCGACTCGTCAATGCGGAAGGAAAGATCGCTCTAATCAAAGAGGTGATCGATAAACTAGAGGACAGTACAAAAGGTACCAAGACGGACATTTAAACGCTACAAAATAATCTGACAACCAATGGAACTTTGAATGTAACGGGGGGCGATGCCCAAGGTCTGCATAGACGGGGTATGCATTTACCAAGGCCGACCTATCCAATTTCAAGGTTGCGACGGCCTCCATTTCTCAACTACAACAGAATTTGTCCGAGGGTAATGCAAAGGCACTGGCACATGAACAGGCACAGGCACGGGCAGAGGTAGTGGCACAGGAGCGTGCACAGGAGCGTGCACAGGCACAAGCACCAGAACATGCACAGGCGATTGCAAAGGCACAGGCAGAGGCGCAGGCAACAAGCACTGGCGGCTTGCAAAGGCACAGGCACAAGCACAGGTGCTTGCACTGGAACTGGCAAAAGCACAGGCACATGCACAGGCGGCAGGCACATGCACAATCACAAGCTCTTGCAAATGCACAAGCGCTTGCAAAGGCACGGGCACATGCACAAGCGCGTGCAAATGCGCAGGCAGATGCGCAGGAGCGTGCAAAGGCACAGGCAGAGGCGGCAGGCGCTTGCACAGGCACAGGCAAAAGCACAAGCACAAGCACAGGCGCCATGCACAGCACAAGGCACGTGCACAGGCACAAGCACAGGCGTTTGCAAAGGCACAGGCACAAGCTCAGGCACAGGCAAATGCACAGGCACAAGGCAAAGGCACAGTCAGAGGCAAAGGCAAAGGCAGAGGCACAGGCGATGAGCACATGCAGAGGCGCAGTCGCGAGCAAAGGAACAGGCAGAGGCACTTGCGCGTGCGAAGGTAACATGCAGAAGCGCAAGGCGCGCCGCCACAAGGCAGAGGCACAAAGCGCGTGCAAAGACACAGGCAGAGGCGCAGCAGCGTGCAAGTCTCAGGCAGAGGCAACTGGCGCGTGCAAAGGTACATGCAGAGGCGCAGGCGCGCGCACAGGCAGAGGAGCAGGCGCGTGCAAGGCGCAGGCAGAGCACTGGCGCGTGCAAAGGTAACATGCAGATGCTCAGGCGCGCGCACAGGCAGATGCACACGCACGAGCACTGGAACTGGCACAGGCACAGGCGCGTGCAAAGGACAGTCAGATGCTCGGGCGCGTGCAAAGCACAGGCAGATGCTCGGGCGCGTGCAAAGGCACAGGCAGATGCGCAGGCGCGTGCAAAGGCACAGGCAGATGCTCAGGCGCGTGCAAAGGCACAGGCAGATGCTCGGGCGCGTGCACAGACACAGGCAAAAAAAAAGTTGTTACGGTGCCAAAAACGAAGCGATTGCAACACTTGCAGCGATGTCATAAATGCATACAAAGCCAAAGGATGGGGGGTACAACCCAGAATAATTTTTGATAGTGCAAGGCAGAGGCGCAGGCGCGTGCAAAGGCACAGGCAGATGCGCGTGCAAAGGCAGCGGCACAAGCGCGTGCACAAGCGAGGCTCGGGCGCGGTGCAAAGCACAGGCAGATGCTCAGGCGCGTGCAAAGGCACAGGCAGATGCTCAGGCGCGTGCAAAGGCACATGCAGATGCTCGGGCGCGTGCAAAGGCACAGGCAGATGCGCAGGCGCAGGCGCGTGCGCAGGCGCTGGCTGATGCGCAGGCGCAGGCGCGTGCAAAGGCGCTATCAGTATGCGCAGGCGCAGGCGCGTGCAAAGGCGGCTGGCAATGCGCAGGCGCAGGCGCGTGCAGCACAGGCGTTTTTCATATGAAGGGTCTTGGTATAGTAGAAGAGTACCGACTTATGGATTTAGATGGCACAAACAACACTTCATCTGGAATAGAGTAACTTATCTGAACAGAACAAGTAAACAGGATTTTGGGTTTCTGCAACCAAACTGGAAATGGATATATCATTCCTAGAAATCATCAAACGCTTGTTTGGAAGTTCACATCTCCTTCAACTGCCACTTATAACGGCGATATTTATTCAACTAGCACAGGTTTTTTTCATATGAAGGGTTCTTGGTATAGTAGAAGAGTACCGACTTATGGATTTAGATTCACAAACAACACTTCATTCTGGAATAGGAGTAACTTATCTGAACAGAACAAGTAAAACAGGATTTTGGGTTTCTGCCAACAAACTGGAAATGGATATTATCATTCCTAGAAATCATCAAACGCTTGTTTGGAAGTTCACATCTCCTTCAACTGCCACTATATAACGGCGATATTTATCAACTAGACAGGCGTTTCATTATGAAGGGTCTTGGTATAAGTAGAAGTAGTACTCTGACTTATGGATTTAGATCACAAACAAAACACTTTCATCTGGAATAGAGTAACTTATCTGAACAGAACAAAGTAAACAGGATTTTGGGTTTCTGCAATTAACTGGAACAATGGATATATCATTCCTAGAAATCAAAATCGCTTGTTTGGAGAGTTCATCTCCTTCAACTGCCATTATAACGGCGATATTTATCAACTAGCCCACAGGTTTTTTTCATATGAGGGTTTGGTATAGTAGAAGAGTACCGACTTATGGATTTAGATTCACAAACCACACGTTCATCTGGAATAGGAGTAACTTATCTGAACAGAACAAAAGTAAAGGGATTTTGGGTTTCTGCAACAAACTGGAAATGGATATTATTCATTCCTAGAATCATCAAACGCTTGTTTGGAAGTTCACATCTCCTTCAACTGCCACTTTTATAACGGCATATTTATCAACTAGACAGTTTTCGTATGTGGGAATGTTTGCTGACAAAGCATACACCGTATCGCCTCGACCTCTCACAATGTTCAAACTAATTAAGGCGGTCGAATCAGTCAACCAACAAGGACGTGATCTAAAAGAGTGCGCGAATTACAAAGGGAAGGGGCACAACATCTTTCAATTCAGGCTAACGACTACTGTTTCACAGGGAACGAAACGCATCAAAGAGTTCGCGCGCGACGCGTAAGCACAAATGTGGTACTAATGGGACAGGGGCATGGGCAAACTCGGTATACAAAATATAATCGGGGTGCGGGCAACGAGGAATGCGTTCATAAAGTAGGGACATGAAAGTGGACACAATGGGCGTTCCGTTTATAACAATAACAATACGCAATTCTGATCATGGCTGGTATGTATTTTATTGTTTTTGCAAAAAAATTTATACGGTTCCATTGTATTTTTTTAAATTTATTGTTATATCAATTTTGTGGGCCCTATCCGCAGTACAGGCAGAGGGCCTGCGCGCTTGATTGTGGATGGGGAGCTACACTCAACTTCAAATTCATGGTTATGTGGAAACACGTACAGTCGAGACACCACGCGGTGGTTCAACTTTTCAAGAAGTAATGGGGTTCCTGCCTCCCGGCCGATTTTTTTAATTTCTAATCAGAATTTAGAGCCTCTGAAGACTTCGTAAAAGCTTGAGACATAAGCACAAGAATCACAAAATCCGTTCCATACCATTGTTTCTGCAACTAGTCAAATCGCCGGAGGCAGGAAACGCCCAGTTCAGTGCAGGTGAGAGGAGATTGCACTCGAACAGTTGTCGCGACCACGGCGCGGGGGGCATTAACATTTATACTCGCATTCCAAAAAAGGTGCAAAAAATATTTGAAGAACAACTGTATACACATGTATGATAATATGGAATCCGCCGCCAATACAGTAACTTTTGATGTTACAATATTCGGCGTCGTAGTGTACGTATGATATCGCACGCTATGCTCAAACACAAACATCCGACAAATACGACCGTTAGGCGAAACAAAAACAGAACAAGATACTGCAAGATGACTACAAGCACTTTGAAATGACGCAAACAAGAACAAGAAACGCGATAAAGAGAATGCAGAAAGGACTACGAGCCGCTTGGAATGGCTCAGAGAAGAACAAGAAACGCGATAAGAATGCACGATGACGTAGACCTTGGGAATGGCAGCCGAGCGAAAGTCAACGTGCCTCAAAGAAATAATGACTATAGCAGCTTGAATATAAGCAAAGGACTGAGGAGCGAGAGTCGAAAAAAACTCGCTCGTATTCAACAAAAACTTCAAACGCGTGACTCGCAAATACAAAAACACAGTCGGAGCCATTTCAAAAATATCGGACGACTGTAGGTGCCTAGAAAAAAGCAGAATGGATGTGCTCAAAAAACTGAACCTAATTCAGCCAAAACATCCGACATTACGAAACACGACAGACACGGATTAAACGCATATCAAGGAGAAAGCAATCGCAAGCAACGAATTGTCCAAAAGAGGGGGTGGACATCCTGCAAGCCTCAAAACGTCAGTCTAGATAATGACATTCATTTTCAAAATCCGTAAACACCGGCGACTTAATAAAGACTTATTAGCAGGCGTCTGGATGGATGCCGAAGTTGCGCAAGAAAAGGATAGTGCTGGAATTCTCAAATTAAAAACATCTTCGGCGCAACTCTCTTTCATCTCGAGACGAAATTCAATGTCAAAGTCGAAATAATACTGACTGTCCAGACTACGACTCGACTCGCAATGCGGGAAGGAAAACGCTCTAATCAAAAGAGGTGATCGATAAACTTAGAGAACAGTACGAAAGGTCACCAAGACGACATTCAAACGCTACAAAATTAATCTGACAACCAATGGAACTTTGAAGTAACGGGGGGCGATGCCAAGTTCTGCATAGACGGGGTATGCATTACCAAGGCCGACCTATCCAATTTTCAAGGTTGCGACGGCCTCCATTTTCTCAACACAACAGAATTTGTCCGGGTTAATGCAAAGGCACTGCACAATGAAAGGCACAGGCACGGGCAGAGGTAGTGGCACAGGAGCGTGCACAGGAGCGTGCACAGGGAACAAGCACACAGAACATGCACAGGGATTGCAAAGGCACAGGCAGAGGCGCAGACAAGCACTGCGCTTGCAAAGGCACAGGCACAAGCACAGGTGCTTGCACTGGAACTGGCAAAAGCACAGGCACAGGCACAGGGCAGGCACAGTGCCACAATCACAAGCTCTTGCAAATGCACAAGCGCTTGCAAAGGCACAGCAGATTGACAAGCGCGTGCAAATGCGCAGGCAGATGGCGCAGGAGCGTGCAAAAGGCGCTTGCAGAGGCGCAGAGCGCTTGCACAGGCACAGGCAAAAGCACAAGCAACAAGCACAGGCGCATGCCACAGCACATGCACGGGCCAGCACAAGGCACAGGCGTTTGCAAATTGCACAGGCACAAGCACAGGCACAGCACAAATGCACAGGCACAGGCAAAGCACATTCAGAGGGCAAAGGCAAAGGCAGAGGACAGCGAGAGCACATGCAGAGGCGCAGTCCAGCAAGAACAGCAAGGCACTTGCGCCGTGCGAAGTACATGCAGAAGCGCAGGCCGCGCACAGGCAAGCACAAAGCGGTGCAAAGACAAGCAGAGCGCCAGCAGCGTGCAAGGTATCAGCAGAGGCAACCTGGCGGTGCAAAGTACTGCAGAGGCGGCAGGCGCGCGCACAGCAAGAGCAGCGCGTTGCAGGCGCAGGCAGAGGCACTGGCGCGTGCAAAGGTACATGCAGATGCTCAGTGCGCGCGCAAGGCAGATTCACACGCACGCAGCAATGGAATCTGGCACAGTCCACAAGGCGGTGCAATAGGCACAGTCAGATGCTCAGCGCGTGCAAAGGCACAGGCAGATGCTCGGGCGCGTTGCAAAGCACAGGCGCGTGCAAAGGCACAGGCAGATGCTCAGGCGCGTGCAAAGCAGAGGCAGATGCTCAGGCGCGTGCAAAGGCACAGGCAGATGCATCCGGGCGCGTGCAAAGCGGCAAGATGCCGGGCCCTGTGACAGACACAGGCAAAAAAATTGTTAACGTGCCAAAAACGACGATGCAACCACTTGCAGCATTCATAAATGATACAAGCCAAAGATGGGGTACAACCAGAATAATTTTGACAGTGCTAGGCAGAGGCGGCAGGCGCGTGCAAGGCGCGCTGCATATGCTCAGGCGGTACAAAAAGCACAGGCAGATGCTCAGCGCAGTGCAAACGGCACAGGCAGTCGCAGGCGCGTGCAAAGGCACAGCATGCAGAGGCACTGCGCGTGCAAAGGCCACAGGCAGATCTCAGGCGCGTGCAGGAGGCGCAAGAGCGCGTGCGGTGCGCGGTGCAGAGGCGCAGGCGGTGCAAAGGCACAGGCAGATGCTCAGCGCGTGCAAAGGCACAGGCAGAGGCGCAGGCGCGTGCAAAGCCACAGGCAGAGCGCAGGCGCTGTGCGCGTGCAGAGGCGAGGCGCAGGCGCGTGCGCGTGCAAGAGGGCAGGCGCGTGCAAGGCAGTTGCAGAGGCACATGCGCGTGCAAGGCACAGGCAGCATGCTCAGCGCGGCAAAGACACAGGCAGAGGCGGCAGCGCGTGAAGCACAGGCAGCGCGCAGGTGTTCCATATGAAGGACTGGTACAGTAGAAAAATACAGATATGGATTTCAGATTCACACAAACATCATCTGGATAAAGTAACTTATATGAATGGAAGTTCTATATTGGTACATGATTTTGGTTCTGCAACCATCTGGAAATGGATATGTATTCCTAGTAATGGTTCTCACATTGTTTTTGGAAGTTACATCTCCTTCAACTGCCATTACCGGTATTTGGTAAGTCACCAAGACACTTATTTTATCAAACGACCAGGCGCAGGCGTTTCCAATATGAAGGGAGTGCGTACAGTAGAAAATAAAGAATATGGATTTAGATTCACACAAACTTCATCTGGAATAAAAAGTAACTATATGAAGGAAAGTTCTAGATTGGTAACATGATTATGGGTTTCTGCAACCCATCTGGAAATGGATATGTCATTCCTAGTAATGGTTCTCACATTGTTTGGAATTCACATCTCCTTCAACTGCCACTTACCGCATTTGTTAAGTCACAGGACACTTTATTTATCAAAAAAAAT